>VXAD01000993.1:260270-555179 GCA_013399195.1 Dicrurus megarhynchus
CGCCGCCGACGCTGCGCTGCCTTTCTCCTCCCCGAGACCGGCGCTGGCGGTCCGGGAGCGGCGGCTCCAAGTTGGAGAGGGGAGCTTGTGCGGTAGGCAAGGACAATGGAGGAAAATGAAAGCCAGAAACTTGAGCTGTGCCTGGCTTGCCCAACAGACAGCAGGCAGACGAGGGGTAAGTAAGCGGCGATATAAGTAAGGCAAAGATGGAGTTACGTTTAAGCATGTCCCTCGTTGCTGCTTTCTATAACTGGAGGCAGAATGTATGAAAAAAAAATAGCATTTTTTTCTTGAGCTAATGGCTCTGCTGTGCACATTTCCCTGATATTGGAACTTTGTGAGTTTAACTTTCTCTTGGGAGAGATTTCTGTGTGCCCTCTGAAGCCGGGAGCATGCTGTATGGCTGTCACGGATGCGGGATCCTGCCGGTGCGGAGGCTGAGGTGGGGAAAGCATGTCCCCTTCCCTTTAAATGCTCTGCCAGCCTCAGCTATGGCAGAGAAATAGCTCTTCCTTCGTAAAGTGGGTTTGAGCTCATCTTTACCTCGGGGTGTCGGTTAAAAGGGGGAGATCCACGGCAGATAATGACAGAGTTAGTTTACTTTGAGTGAAACCGCTGGGGTTTGTTTATTTTGGAGCGAAGCCAGGACTGTCTAAGCGGGGTTTCCAGCGCGCTGTGCATTCATACATTCACTGCTGCACTATCTATTTCCTATAAAGTAAACGAAAACTATTTCCTGGCGAATTCTATGTGGGCAATTCCACGTGGAACGGAGCATTCAGGTAGCATGACAAACACCTAATCTAATCTATATTACAGTATCTGTGGGGCACCTGTGGACATTCCCATTTCCTGCATGTTTTATTCCTCAAAGGCACTTCAGGAATAGTTGTGTTACTGTGCTTCTGTGAAACAAATAGTGCATGTGGTTTAAAAAAAAATCACACAAGTTTATGAGCATGCAATACCAACAAATAGTGCATTGGCAACTTAGGAGGGAAAAAAATGCTCTTCTTTTTTTTTTTTTTTTTTTTTATTTTGGGTANAAATAAATTTTTTTTTTTTTTTTTTTTTTTTTTTTAATTTGGGTGTTCATTAATTGATTGATGCTCTTTTGAATCACTTTTAAAGTAAAATTACTGAGCATTGTGAGTAAACTTTGTCTGTGTATGTTTAGTGGGACGGAAGTCTTCACTTTGTGTCTGACTAGGGGAAAAAAAAGCCTTCAGTAACACATTTCTTCTGTAGGGGTTGTATGAAGCTGCCTCAGATACATGTGGAGCTAGGAAAACAGAGGGCTGACCAGACTGATTCTATGGTTCCAAAAATGTTGAGTGCTGAAAGCTCATAGCCAAATGTAGTAGTTTTGGCCCATATCCAAAATTTACATTGGAAAGACAGCTAATTGTAAAGACAGTGAAGTAAATTAGAACAATTCCAAATAATATCACATTTACTGCTAACATAATGTAACAGAGATTGGTTTGACTCATGCTGTTAAATCCGTATTCTTTTTTAAAATTTTAGTATTGAATGGGGTTTGCTTCCAGGCTCAGTTTCACAGTTTCAGTATGGGTAGATTAAACACTTGTTCCTTTCTGAAATTATTCTGAAAATGTTCTGTTCTCATGTCACCTGGGTTGCAAAACAGGACTATTAAAATCTTCATAGCATTTAAAGTAATGAAGCAAAGTGACTTTCCTGACCTTTGTAGATTTCATGGAGGGTGTGACTTAGAAGAGTTACATACCAGGACATGTCAAAGGACTTTTCTGTTTTTCTATTTTTTTTCTCCTAGCTCATAGCCAGTAATCTCTCATGATAATCTTGCTGCTGATCCTAGACATACTGCTTGTATGCTCCAGACCTGGGCCTTTACTGTAGTCATGGGTGATGTTGGTGAT
Source organism: Dicrurus megarhynchus (assembly GCA_013399195.1). Classification (NCBI taxonomy): domain Eukaryota; kingdom Metazoa; phylum Chordata; class Aves; order Passeriformes; family Dicruridae; genus Dicrurus; species Dicrurus megarhynchus. The sequence goes on from VXAD01000993.1 coordinate 262,175, forward strand.
GTTAAGAAATCTTCAAACTTGTTTTCAGATCCAAAAAGCAAATCAAGTGTAAGAGTTACTCACACCTTTGGATAACCAAATTCCTCCCTGTCAATCAGCAAGACTTGCTTTTAGTTGCCCTCTAGACTTGCTGCTTTATTGAACAGAAGGACCTTCAGCTTCTGGTTTCAGAATATGAGGGAGGGAGAGAGGGAGACAAGCTTATCTCACGCCTCTGTTTTCTATTGCCTCGTCTTTGCTCTTTTCCCAAGGAGGGTACTTGCATAATTTATCATTTTCCTACTCTAGTCTTAGCACTCATCTGGGAACCAACACATGATGTTTCACACGTTTCACAGTTATCTGTGGGGATTGATTTGCTAGGCCTATTATCTTCACTTGGAAGATACGGAAGGTTCACCCACGATGTTATTGAGCAACTCCAGAATCCAGAAAACCTCTCTCAGTTTTTCCTCCCTGTAGCACGCTGGCATACACAGCATCTGTAGAACTGATGTGTCTCAAGATTCACAGGGGGTTTCAGCAGCCCAGTGCTCAGCCTCACCATTGAAGTCACTTATGCCTGTCCAGGAAGTGGTCCAAAACATTGTTTGTCAGCAATTAGTAGGGAAAAGACCCATACTGAAACACAACAAATTTTGGGTTGCAAAGAAAGTCACGTGCTGCTGAGTGCTGTAATGGTGCAGGATCAGGATCCTGCTGGATGCCCAAGTCAGCTCTCTGGCAAGATGAGAAATTAGTTTGCATAGTTTACATTCCTTTCTTTTCACTGGTATTTATCCAGTATTTTCCAAATATATGAAAGAAAAATAAGAGAATTTGTTTATCTTTCTAATACAGTATAAGAAAAATAGGTTATTTTTGATTCCTTTTCAAGGTTTCACCTAATAACAAACAGTGGTAAAACACTTTACTTGATATGTCTGTTTATGTGCCAAAAATTAGCTCTTTCTTAAACTATTGAAATTACTGAAGTGCAGAGTAGGGAAAGACTTTGCATGAGAGAGATTTAGGACCTAAAATACAGACTCATGAGTTCTGGGTTGTGCTTGTCAGCATAGGTTTACCTGCCTTCTTGAGGAAGTGCCTGCCATCACTGCAGTGATTGAAACTGCTGCTGTGACTGTACTCTGAGGGTTTATACCAAATTGCTGCACTCAGTCACCCGTGCTCACGCTGACTCCCTCCAGCTCCAAGAAAATCCCTTATTTTATGTCTGTGCCTTTGTTCCAGCAGCCTCAGGGATATAACCTCTAGGCTCTTGGCACAACAAATTAAAGAGGGTAAATTCCATCCAGCCCCAGCCCACTTCTTCTCCCTCCCATGTAAAATCCATTGGAATGACTGTGCAGCTTTCAGATTCAGTGAGTGTATCTGAAGTAGCCATGCTGGCTTCTTGCAAACAAAACTCTCCTGTTTGCCATTTTTCTCAAACAAGCTCAGTGTACCTGGTGGCTCGTGTTCTGACTTTTCAATAAGCATAGAGTTTGGATGTTTCTTAATCGAGTTGTGCTTGAAAAAGTTGAGTGCATGCATGTTTGTACTCAGAGGTGAGGCTGCTGCTCTGAAGCTTTAACTAGGATTGTGCTGCTAAGAAGGTCTTAGAAAGTGCTGTGAAGATCACAGATGACATTTTGAATCTGTGTGAGAGTAAGACATCCGTGTGAACTGAACCTGCTCACAAAGCTGTGTCCAGATATGTGCTCATCAAAGCATGGTGTCACCTGCAGCCTGGGCCCCTGTGCCTGCATCTGCTTTCAGGATAGGTCTCCATGAATGCAAACAAGAGGGTGTTGTTGGACATTTTGGAGCCCTTGAACAGTACAGGGAGCTTACAGAAACATGCAAAGTCTTTGAAGACTGTCCAGGGCCAAGTTTTGTTATGGAACCCAAGGAAACTGATTCCCTATGTGAATTGGTGGGACATCACACCAGCAGTGGCTCCATCGATAGAGGATTTGCTTTATTACCAGGGCTTGATGTTCCATGGCACGTGGCAGGCAATTGACAATGTACACCAGAAAGCTGAGAAATCCTCAGCATAAAATCCTGAGGCAAGTGGTAGGCTTGGTGTCAGAATGACTGACTGAACCATAAAAAGAAGTGAGTAGGTGCCTGTTTCCAAACAGCAGTGCTGTATAATGGCAGCATGCAGGGGAAACGTCAGAGGGAGGATAAGGGGCTCTGAGGCAAAAAGTGTCAGACAGAGAGAAATAAAGATTTATTCAAAACAGGTAGAAGAAGGAGCTCCCTGCTCCTGGGGAGGTGCTGGGAAGGGTTAACACTCATAGAGGCGTCTGGGTCTGCCTGGTAAAGATGAGGAAGGCCACATCAGACTTGGAGTGGCCTTTTCAGTGCTTCAAGTTTTTGTTAGGCTTTTTTTTCCTTTGCTGACAAAGGAGTGAGGGATTTTTTCAAAGGTATTAGGTAACAAGGCTCCAGTCTACAATTTTTTGAGCACCATAGGGTTCATGTTACAGAGTTACCTGAAGATAAGCCAGCACTTACATACCCACAGTGTCTGCCTATCTCTTTAAAAATGTCGTCGTGGTCTTTGGTCTTAAAGTAGATTTTAAAGTAGTAACATTTATCTGAGGGTTTTTTTATTTGTCCTTTTTTATATCACACAAAACTTGCTTTTATACTATTTCTTAAGAAATGGTTTATGAAAAAATGATGTAGAATTTTCCAGCCCGCTATCCTGAGACATATAAAATGTGAGGGAGATCCGTGAAATTTAAAACTAGACCACAGTCACAAATCAGGAAAAAAGAGACTCCCAAACCCTCTTCTTATTTCCTAGGTGTTTCAGAACCTGTTGAAAACCCACTGAAAAAAAAAAAAAGATTAAGGATTACAAATCTGCTCTGTCAAAAGAATTTTGTCACTTTGTATCCTTAAGGATAATAGTTATGGGGCCATTGAGTGTATTGGACCCTATTGAAGAAATCTGTTTCTTCTTGTAGAAAGCATCCTGTAGATCTTAAAGGTCAGGGCATAAGAGCCCTGTCAGATCTTCTTTTCAAGTCACATAGGTAAAGTTGATGTAAAAGGAACATCCACTTTAATGATGCTCGGTTTTCTGTGAGGCAATACTGCAGTTGTGTGATAGAAGTATATAAGTATGTGCATAGCTTATATAAGGGATTATTTCTGGGACACTTACTATGATGTGTATATGCCTAATGATGCAGAACAAGCCATTGCACACTGCCAGACTTTTAAAAGTACCTAGCTTTTACATCAATCTATTTTTCCATTTTGCTGCTAATGTGAATGTTGGTATTAAGTTTTTATAATATAAACTATGTTTCATTTTGGTTTTTGTTTCTTTTCAGACCAGGCAAAACCCAGTTTGCATGTGACATCACTAGACGATGCAGAATGTCTCCGATCTAAAGAGCTCCTTTCGACCCCGAGCAGTCACGCTTCTTCTAACTCAAAGTCCACCCGCAACATCCCTCGAAGACATACCGTAGGTGGCCCTCGCAGTTCCAAAGAAATACTGGGAATGCAAACCTCAGAAATGGACAGGAAGAGAGAGGCTTTTCTTGAGCATCTGAAACAGAAGTATCCCCACCATGCCACAGCAATAATGGGACACCAGGAGAGACTGAGAGATCAGGTAAGGAAGTCAAATTTGTGTCATGTCTTTTGTTTAACAGTCCTTGTAACTCCTACAAAATTGAGTGTTACGTCATTACAAAAGGTGAGAATGTAACAAAGTATGAAACAAATTTTTAGGATGTGGCCTGCGATTCAGATGTTGCCTTAAAATTCAAAGGAACAATCATTAAAATTAGTCTGTTCAATATTACCTTGGAATTGTTTGTTGAAATTGACATTTCTGAAGAGCTTTTCATTTTTTTTAGAGCTGCACAGAGAAAGGAGTGAAGGCGAGACTCTTGATCTTAGTATATGAGTCTCAATCTGCTTTTCACAGCTGAAGGGAAAATATGGAACAGCTGTTAATTTCTGTTACACTTTCAGTATTGGCACCACTGCCTGCAAGAAAAGAAAATACCTGCAGAGTGTGTCTGTACGCTTTAGCTGGCTCTGTTACCCTTTCATTTGCTTTCTTTTCTATTTTTGAGTTTTGTAATGCAAACAGAACAGACTTACCCATAACTATCTGCCTCCTCCAAGTAGCTTTGACACCCACATTGGTCTGTCAGCAGCGTACCTGAGGGTGCTGTGCCTCTGCCTGCAGTTGCTTTCCAGCAGTGAGCAGTAGATGTAGGGTCAGAGGAGAGGTGACATACTGATGTATCTCTCAGAGCATGTGGAGGCTGGGACATGCTGACCTTCGAATTCAGGGAATGCCATGCAAGGATCTCTTCCTAACTCTGGACTCTGGTTTTGGGTGCAATAATAGAGTTTAATCTGCTCAGGCAATCTACTGTCTATTCAATAATTAAGTTTTTTTTCAAACAAGCATCAGAATTTGGAGTTTGGTCTAAAAAATCTTGTGCTCATTATTCGCGGTTTAACAGCAAACCTTTTTGTAAAAGTTTTTTTCCCTTAGTGGTTTATAGGTGTTTCAGCACTAATAGCAAATTAATTGTAAATAAGGAATAAACATAAGTTGGAAAAATATTGTACGCTGTTGTGGAAGCTCTTAGTGAATTCCAAGCTTCTTTGAAGCTTTGCAAACTTGAAAGGCTTTGAAGATCAGACTGTTACAGGTTTGGAAAGATTGTAATTTGTTAACTCACCCCTAGAACTTCTCTTTTACAGGGTCTCTAGAGATCCCAGGTGTTATCACTGTTAGAATCCATCTGTATCCAGCTAAAATTGCTGCAAGACTTCAGCTCTAATGAGGATGATCTATTCCTTATTTTTAAACAGCTTTATTCCTTTCTTTTTAGAGTCTTGACTTTTTTTCCTCCCCACTTATCTCTTCTGTGAACTTTAGTGACTGTGTGGAATGTGCTGGGTGGTGGATAAAGATAGCATACAAATTAAATAAAGGGGGTGGGAGGGGGGTGAAATCCAGAGATTAGATCTTTTGGAGTCATGTAAATATTTAGTTCCAGTGTTGCAGACACTGCAAACCTAGTTTGAACAGCCTACAACATTACACCCTACACATTTTGTAATTTGAGCTTTTTCTGAAGGCAATAAATTACAGAAGGAATGCAGTAACTGCTCTTGATATTTGTTTAAAATGTGTCTTCCTTGCTAATTTATTGAGGGTAAAATTCATTCTCCTGCTTCTATTTTTTGGTGATTAGACATATGTATTATGTGTGTTGTGTGTAGTGAGTTTTTTAACAATTTTAAAACAAAATAACTTTAAAACTACTATTAAAGCATCAAATATATTTCTTGGAAGTGGGAAATACTGAAGACTCCATCCATTCAGCATTACTTAAAGAAGTATAATCTGAACCAAAACCACATTAAAACATACAGAAATAAATAATACAAGTTGATTGTAAGAAAGCTGCTTACTTGGCATGTGATGTATCAACTGTCTGGCTCATCAGATGCAGTAAGACTATGATGATCATAGCATTACAATTCAGAGGGGGATTTTCTTACCAACTGTGCCTCTGTGTGCACACCCACATACCAGTATTTCATGTGTGTGTGTTTGTGTGTGTTTATATGTAACTGTATATAGATACACATAGGTATGTGTGGTGTATATATATATATATATATACACACAGCTGTGTGTGTGTCTGTGTATGCATCTATGAGTATGCATAATGTCTGCTTTCTTAGCCACTCCATGAATAAGACTCTAGTATACTTCTGCTTTGGATATGTGTGTTTAGCATCCATACTTCTTTTTTCCACCCATATATATGGAAGTGTGTAGCAGTGGTATGGAAGACAAACTACGTGCACATATAGTAGGAATGCGTATGTAATACATATAAAGATGTATGGGAAGACGTGATTTAAAATGTCACATTTTAAATTAAAATGTCACAATTCATTTTCCAGGTTTCTTTCCAGGTTCCTTTTCTCCCTTCTTATTTCTGCAGGTGCTCCAATATCTGGAAAGTGGCAACATTGTCCATGGTGGGAATTTCCCCACTGTAGGGTACCTATCAAGGATAGTAGTTAATGCAACACCATTTTCTAATCTCTCTGTCAAATGGTGTGGCTGAAACATAAAACACCCCAGTATTTATGGGCAGGAGGTAGCCCTTGGTATATCTCATAATTTCTCTTCCAGATTGCTCTAAACCTTGTAAGGTCCACAACCAACAGAAAATCAAGATTGGCAATTGTCTGTTTTTTCCTATGTGGACTTTCTTCTCTTGTCCATTTTAGCCATCAGTATCTGAGTATGGCAAACTGACTCCTTGTTTGCAGAAAACAAACATCAGGGAAAAATTATTTGATGCTGTCACATCCTACTGTATCACTTTCACCAGCAAGGCCAGCTCTGAATGTTGTCTGCATCTTCCACTATGCACTAATGGTTTCCTCCAGGCTTCATTTATTCAAATAAATCCCTCTCTGGATGTGCCTCCTGAGGACCCATTTCTACCCTTGATAATCTGCCACAAATCAGAAGTATAATCATGGCCAGGTAAAATGCCTGCAGGGATTACTGATGGTTAGCTGACGTGGTGACCTGAAACCTCCCAGCTGTGCACACAGATAATTTCTCCTCCAAAGGTTTGTTGCCATGTTTGTGATATCCTGTTCTGGAAAGGAAAGCTCACAGAGGCAGGGGCCATCTTTATTTGCACAAGGGGCTTGGGATACTGCAGCGAGGCAAACAGCCTGCAGCTAAGCTGGTCTGTGGTAAACTGGAGTGTGACTTTGCAGCAGCCTGGGGATGCAGACGTGCCATTCCCCAGCACAGGGGAATGCAGCACCCAATGGCCACAGCTCTGTGACCCACAGCCTGGCAGCTCACCCTCACATTGCAGGTTTTCCCCCTTCTAAGATGAGTCCACAGCTGGGCAACAGAGCTCCCTCCACCTCGAAGCCTGTAAAGCTGAGGAACAATTTTTTTTTTTTTTTTTTTTAGGTAATGCAAGTTTCTGCAGGAGCTTTAAATACCTTACCTCTGCCAAGGCTGTCTCATCTGTGGTAATGAAAGGAAGGTGCTAATATAATCCCCAGGAAAGTTAGAAAAAAGAAAGAGAAAGCAAGAGGGAAACAGTCTGGGATGTTTTAGTTTCAGACAGTGTGAATCATTTGCTGTGGAGCTCATGGCAGGACGCAGTCACCCACTTAGGGGAGGTTGACTCTGGTCAGCAGAGAAGGAAGGAGCAGGAACAAGTGTAAAATCTGGGTCTGTAGCTGCAAGGATGAAAAGCAGTTAGCAATTAAGAGGTTAAAATGCTAACCTGGCAATGGGAGGGGGTAATCCCTGCTGTGAACCTGTTTTACAAGTTACCTCTAAAAAAACCTTTCTGAGGGGCAGAGAACAAAAATGAATGTGTAGAAGTTTTTCAGAGCAGGAGCTTGTGAGCCCGGGGTAAGAAAGTGAGCTGGAAGAAGTTTGCCACAGCTTTCTTCAGTTGTTGTTTGACTAGGAAATAGGCTGGGAGGTGTGGAAGAGTCAGGAGCCGCTCTAGCGCTTCAGGCAGTGCTCCGTGAAGAAGAAATTTTCTTGGGAAATGAAATTAGATTTCAATCAATTAAAAACAAAATCCAAATCCTTCCGGTTCCTTTGGAGGGCTGATTGCCTAGAAAATGGTGGTTGAGGGGTTTTTTTAATGTTCATTTAGGTCTGAACATGACAGGTAACTCTGGCATCTGGGCAGGTGTGGCTAAGGTTACCGTGGAGATCCATGATGTCATGCTTGATAGAGCATGTCAAGACAGCTAATCTAACATGTAGATGTTCAAAAAGTCCCATAGGCCAGGACTAAGCTTTATGCAAATAACAGAGTTACTCTGCAAAAGGGCAAAAGAAAACACGGCTGAGATATGGCGTGCGTTGTACCTGGAAGCTTGAAAGGATTATTACAGACTTCATCATAAATTAAAACTTTTGGAACTAAAAGAAGAGGATTTCAGACCATCTCAGGCCTCACCTGTGGAATCTCATATTTCGGTAAATAAGCCTCTTTCTGTTTCTGCCCTTGCTGTAAAAAAATGCTTTTGAAATCGTGGAGTTTGCTTCACCACGCTGTTCCTGCTGGCAGCAGGGCTGAGTCAATAAAGCAAGTTTTCTGGCAGGGCACGTTCCCTTTTCTCTTTCAAAAATGATATCTTTATTGAATGAACTAAGAATTTGGAATTATTTGAAGGGCATTGTAACGTATCATGTTGATTATATGAATCATGCTGCAAAAATTTCCTAGGTAGTGTGTTGGAGGAGAAACTAAGAATGGAGACGCTGTATTTATTTGCAGATTATTGCCAGATGTCTCTCCTTTAACTGTTAAAATAGAACCCTAAAATTACAACAGCGTTTATTCCAGGATTTGATATCTGTTAAAATACTAAAGCTTTTTGTTTTGCACTTGAGTAACAGCATTGGTTGGTTAAGCTAACTTTGATTGTGTGTTTTGATATCATAGGTAATGTTTGAACACTTCTTAATAGATTTTTTTCTTGAGTAAAAGTACATTAGTAGAGGCTAAACACATTTGGAGGTGAAAGTCTAGCAACAGAAAGGCTATTGGGACTTTGGGATTTGAGGTATAAACAAAAGGGGATAGTTTCAGTCCCTCTGGAGAGACAGTAAACGCCCTGTGTTCTTAGTTACAACCACTTTTGTGCTCACATCAGTCAGGGCAGATCAAGTAAACACCAGTAGGTAAGGGATGGCCCCCCGCTGGCACGGCAGGATACGATAACGGGAAGCAGGGTTAGGGCTACAGGGTTCACTTGGTTCAAATCGCTCAGTGTGGAATGGGAAGGGGTAGGTCTGGGTGGGAAAGGGTGGGGACACTGCCCGAGCTTAAAAATGTGAAAAGAGAAAAATCTTAATGTTCTGCCTAAGACAGCTGAGAGATATAGACTTGAGAGGAACTTCAGTTCAATGTGGATCCTCAGTAGGATTTAGGGAATGAGGGGGCTGCACAATGTGGTAATCACATTGTCTAATTCCAGGTGAAAAAACAGGGTATAAAGGTTTTCTGACGTTCTGCATTGCTGGATCAGACAAGGTTAAATAAACTTTTTTTTGAATGTGTAGTGACTTTTAAAGTGAAAGAATTGAAAGTACTACAAGTGAAGAAATCACTAACTGATTTTTATTTTAGTCACAATTCTTTGGTTTTTTCACCCAGTTATATCTTGAAACTGAGTTATTCACGGGAAGTTTTTAGAATTTATTTCAATTTAACCCTTCTCCCAAAGCCTGAGTGTTAGTTATTTAGTACTTGCGTATGTACAAATAACAATGTGTCAAATGAACTAACATATTTTGCGTTCATTACACTGTTGCTGGTTGATGCCATGGAATCGGGTAGGGAGAAATTGTTTTAGTGTTAGTACTGCAAGAACACTCTTTTGGTCAGTGCAAGTTAAAAAACAGAGTTTAAAAATTACATTCAGTTTTAAAATGCGAAGAATGTGATTCTAATCTAGATATATGTTGCTGCAGATTTTTCTAGTTGGGAACATCCATTTAATTCAATTACTACTTGGGTCACATGCTGCTGTATTTACCATGTCACCGAAAAATGCCTATTTGTATCCGAGAAGTCAGCGTCATACAGCCAGAACTTGCCGTTGTGTCGGCATAGGCTGTAGGTATTTCTTCAGGGGAAAAGTAAAGTTTCAGAAGTTGTTTGAGGAGATTTCTGAGTTCCTGCCTCCTCTCCACCAATGGGCACTGCCTCCCTGCCCGAATGGGACAGCAGTTCCCCCTCGTCGCGGGGCAGTCTGTGTAACCCAGCAGAGCACGCCGCACGCTGAGGAAGGGGGGTCCTCCCCAGTGTCCACACGTGTCCCCTGTCTCACGTACATCTGGTGCAACAATTTATTGCTTTCCAAGGCCGCTCTAAGTTAAGGGCAACTGCTCATGTTTTTCGCTGTTACAAGCACCTAAGAAAAGCTACGAAAATGAACATACGCAACATGATTACACGGTTAAATGTCTGCTGGATTCCAAGCCCTTAGCTTTTGTTTATGGAAGGACATGAGATGACATGTCCATTTGTTTTGAGTTGAAACATGCTCTTTAGCCCCCAGATAATGCTGTGATTGCAAGATATTTATAAATAGCTTGATAGATAAAGGAACAAAGAGCTGGTTCATTAGCAAAGTAAAGTGGATTTGCTTTGTATTCACTCTAAGTGAAAATGCTGAGGAAGAAGAATATTCCTAATAGAATGTCTCAGTGGAAAGTCTTTCGATTTTACCCTCTAGTTTATAAAAGTAAGGCAACCTATTAAGGTGCATATCAAACTACTAGCCCTAAGGTATCTCTGGGAGTAAATGAAGTTTAACTAGATTGTTAATACTTGCTTTGATAAATGTAAGTTTCTCCATTTGTATCTATCAGTTAAAAGTAATTTGAAAAGCTGTTTTGTTTTTTTTTTAATCAAACGAAACAAAGCTGCAAAAAGGCTAATAAAGCAATTCCTTTTCTTTTTCCTTCCCTCCCCCATGCAAACCACACACCAGTGCAGTTACTTTGCCCCAACAGGATTAGTAACTTTTTTCTGTGGCAACGCCTCTGCATTTTAAATAGTGTGTATTGTTTGTAACTCAGAAGTCCCAGGTAGTTGTTTGTACTTACCTTTGTTCATGTGAATTTTGTACATATATTTTTCTAATCTAATTTTATGACAAGCAAAAGTATTTTTAGAATGCTTTGTATTTAGCTGACTGAATAGATGCCTGCACTAATCTTGTTCCAGTACCTATTGTTAAATCCAGTAAAGAATCTAGGACTTCGGTATCCCTTAAAGCGTATTTCAGGCAGCTGCCTTCAAGAGTGTTGCCCATGGAAACCTCTCCCAGTTATTGTAGACACCTGAGATTCCTTAGGTTTCAGAAACTTAAGCTTTTCTGGCCCAAAATGTCCTGAGGCATTTATAGGTGTGTTTTTGCACATTCTTGGTTTAGCCCTCGTTCTTTCTGGGTTGTCTCTGTTGATGACTGCCAAAAGCTGCACCGAAACAGCCGGCAGGGCCCTGCTTGGGGGAGGGCTTCAATGCAGCACTGGCTCCGTCAGCGGTGGTGGGGAGGATCTGCACAAAGGGTGCTTTTGCCAGTGCCTCCGCTTCCATCTCTGCTTTTAAAACAAAGCACCTCCAGTTGCTTCCTGCCCAGCTCAGGGAGGAACAGCATGGGAGGCATCCTCAGGACACCATTCTACATGGGGCTTGTCAGTGATCCCTAAATCCCAAAATTAATTTCAAGCCCCTTATTAACTTATGAGAGCACAATAAGTTTGTGACAGAAGTGATAATGAAGCTCTGGTCTACAGACGCTTTTGGCCACGCTGGTTTTGAGGAAGCGTTCTCACTTGGCCATAGCTCTGGAGGTGTGCTGCAGAAGGTGTGAGGAGCACTTGTCTGGCAGATGATCACAGACAGGCAGAGGTGTTGGGTGAGGGCAGCAGGCTGTGCTGGTGGTGGTGCTGAGGTGACAGTGTGACTTCCCTGGCCACTGGTCAGTGCTCCCTTCTGTACCCTGTGATTAGCCTCAGTACTGGTGAATATTTGCTGTGTCCAAAAACCATTTCCCTGCAAATGGTGGTGAGTATGCTGGGGTTGTTCTTGTTGCTGCTGAATAGTCCTGTTAGCTTCTCACTGGGAGCACTTTTGTGCTCTTTGCACACTGTCAGTTGGGATGGGAGCACATTTTTGTGTCTGTCATTAGCAAAGTAAATGCACCTCTGGACTATTGCTGCTGCTTTACAGCATTTTTCAGTTGATTTTCTAACAAAGGCAGATTGCACTGAAGCCACCTGATAACTGGTTTGGTTTAACCATAATCACTAGGATTTAAATATCTTTTCTGGGCTCAAATAGGAGAACACGAGTAAATAAGACAAGCAAATTGCTTATGAACATATATTCCAATTTTCTTTCTCTTCAAATGAGTTGAGTACACCAGGAAAAACAGTGCTATTGTTAAAACTGTGGCCAACACCTGTGACTCTGACAGCTGCCCCTGAAATGTGTGTTGTTAACATTCACCCAGTCCTGGTAATTGTGCCAGTTCAGTAAATTCAGAATCTGTGGCATTAAGTTTTGCATTTTGACATAGCAAGTCAATGCAGGGACTTTTGGTTGGTCAAGAATCTTTTGAAGGGTTCTCTTTTGGTCTTGTGGATTTTCTGTCCTAATTAGGACCTTTTGTGTTACTGCATTTTGTGTGGTCTCTTGTGCAGTGGATTGTAGCAATTCCAGTCAGTCATTAGGAGATTGCTGCCTTAGTAAACACTGAGCAGTGTAATTTGTTTAAGTTTAGGAAAGATTTTCATTGGCTGATCAATACACTGCCATGGGTGCCATTCACTTTAAAAAAAAATAGTCTAAAATTCAAAATTAGTTATTAAGGAAAGGAAGAGAGAAACTGTTCTCTTAGGTTATCTTTGTTTATCTTTGGATTATGAAATCCAAAAGACCAATAATATGTTTTTCACCATGAGTTCTGCCTCTTGAGGGCGGTTTCTTAACACCTGTCACATGGTAGATGTCAGATAATCAGCCATCGTGTATGTTCCGATCTTTAATAGTTACAGATTTTGTCCCACATCTCGAGATTTATCTTCCAAAATTATCTTCTTGCTAGTTGTAAGACTGGATCTTCCTGATACCTACATGAATGTCCAGTTCTGTTTTGTATTGCTGAATTCTTGACTATGTTAATGTCTCATGACTGAAAATTCCAGAGCTCAAGTAATTATTTCAGCTTCTAAGAGGTTTATATTTCTTACACATACCTTTAATAAACTATCTTCATACTCTTGCAATTATTTCTTTCCAAAGAGAAAAACTAGTTGTACTTAAATTTCAGTTGAAGCTAAGTATTTTTTCAGTCTGGAAGGAGATACTGTCTTTCGAGAAAGGAGGAAGGCAGCAAAAGGAAAATGTAAAGAGTGGAAAAACAGAGTTAAAAAGGTTTTTGTTATTTGAAAGAAGTTGATTCTGAGTTTAAATCCTACACGATATATTCATTTCAGATACACTTCCTGCCAGATGAACAAGCAGAGACTTTTCCAATTTGCACCTATGTTGTGGGTATGTGGATGTCTAAAGTCTGGAAACAGACCTGCTGTCAATGTTTATGTATGAGCTTTGGGCTTTCTTCTTCTGTGCTTTGAAAGCATAATTTTAGCTGTATTTATTAATTTGTGGCCCTATTTTTAGTAACATAAAATATTATACATCAGACTGTTACAATTAGTAACAGACTACTCACAGAAGGAACAAATATTTGACTTTGATTAGAATAAGTAAAAAGAAATGTAACTTATTTCCCATTGGCTGAACAAATTGGCTGAAAACCATTGCATGACATTGGTTGGTTGATTTAAATGAGAGTAAATATTGTTTGGAAGGAAGAATTATTTTTTAGGATAATGTAAAAAAATAATTTAAAACTACACATGTAACATAAATGCTTCCATTAAAAATGTGTACCCAAAAAATTAGAACACTTATAAAACTTCTTGTAGATCTAAACAAACTGTTTATTTTTTCTTTTTTTACAGAGAAATTATAATTTCAGTAAATTCTTGGTCTACTTGTATTTCTATTTGTATAGTTACCTAAAAGTCTTTAAAGAAAAACTCACTCCAAAACCTCACAGATATGGTGTGCCAATTTCACTCTTTCATTATGGATATCACATGTTCTTTATTTTTTAAAAAAGGCTATTTCATATTAAAATTGTTTAATAGCTTTGCATTAAACAGACAACATTATGTCAATGTCTACTACCCAGGGATGTGGTAGAGCCTCTGTATTCTTCTGTTCTTAGAATGGGATCACCACAGTAATGCAAGTACCATGATTTGTCAGTAACTGCTGTAGTTTTTTGGGTTTTTTTAGAGGATCTCTATTGTTTCGATTTGTTTTCAGCTACTAATCCAAAATGCCATCTTTTTGGCTCATACTAAGTCCAGCACTGGGAATACAAGCAGGATGGTGCCTTCTGCCAGCCTCTTGCATGCTGCTGTGTGGGTGAGTGGGGCAGAGGAGGGTTTCTGCGCTACACAGACCAGGGACTCTCTGTTTTACCAGAGGCAATTAGTATGACATCTGTCACTGGGGAATTTAAATGAAAACATGTGATAGAAATGCATCAAACCTTTCTGGAAGTCAGTGGAGAACCTCTCCCTTCAGAACATTGCAGAAGAGCGGGATGGGGTGGAGCAAGGAGGAGCAGATCACAAAAATGTTTTTCTTGGCCCTCGTGGCGCTGGTATTGATGTCAAAAAAATTCCTGCTGACCGGGGTACAGTTGGCTCAAACCCCCAGCGGATTGTCTGACTGCCGTGCTCTTCCTCTGATATCAGATGCAGGCATTTAATTTCTGGCTCATGTGTACTTCCCTTCTGATTTATTTTTACCAAGTGTTTTCCACACCGGACGTCGCAGCCGGCGGCTTCCCGCGCAGGCACCTGCTGCTGCCGCCGCTCCTGGCACGCCGGGCTCGCTGCGCCCTCGCACCCGGCAGCTGCCGGGCACTGCTGCAGGGCTCCTGGCCACAGCCTCCTAATCCTGGCCTGAGCAACTGGCTTAATCCCATTCTGAGCCTGGAACCCTACAGCAAGTGGAGTCAGGTTTCTTCCTGAGGCCACTGAATAGCTTTCGGTAGAGCAGGACCACTGCAGAGGTCACGTATGATAGTTGGTTGTTGCTGTAGCTTAGTTCAAGATATTTCACCACAGCATTAACTATTTGTATTACTTTGCTCTTCTACGTCTTCTTACTGTGCATGTTTTGCCCTCTTCCGTCGTTGCTAACTTGTGACCTCCTTGGTCTCGGCTATTAATCCTGACACAAAAGGGTAGTTTCCAGCCCATGTGCAAATGTATTTGCTCAATCCCCACCCGTGTGCGAGCATGCAACCATGAGAAACCAGTATTTTTTATATCTGACTCATTCATACACCCGGATGTGTAATGAAGTTGCACATCAGATGAGGCTCTGCTGCATGTGCACACCTATGGAAAAGCTGCACCAGGAGGAAGAGGGACCTGTGCTGCTTCTGCTTCTGCCCTTCCATGCTGGTGACAGTCTGCTACTGAGGGGATGGCTTTTGGGGAGGAGGCAACTCCTTGTGCTCCTGTGGCACAACCGAGAAGAAAAAGGAACCTCTCATCTCTTTGCTGCTCCTCTGGTGATTCTCCTGCAAGCCAGGTACAGCTGTGATAAAGCGCCAGGGCTTTCTTCTGTGTAAGAGAGAGTGGAAGCTTTTGGAGAGGCTGTTATATTCAGAACATTGCTCCCTGTAAGAAGGAATGTCCTTAAGTGTTCCTTATTATTATGCTATAGTCCATACATGTTTCTAGGTTGATTTTGAGAGGTGCAAAAAACTTTATGTTACTGCAGTAGTTATCAGATGTTTTTAAGAGGGAGACTGACAGTGTAGAGAAGAAGGGTTCCTCTTGAACCATGTTTAAAATACAATTTGATTTTATCTCATGGTTTCAAAATTTGTCATATGCTGTTCAAAAACCAAGATGCTTTCTTCTCTAATTATAGAGAATGTCTACATGCAAGGTTTAATCATTTTACTGGAAGTCTTCCAGGACTCTGGACTTTATGGGCCTCTTCTAAATTGAAGGGTTAGAAAACAGATTTCTACTCTGAAGATACTTGAATAGTGAAGATGAGTGAGCTACTTTTTTCGCGTGTCTTCTCCAGCTTCTGCTGTAATATTTTGGGTTTGACATATCTTTTTTCCTCTTGCTGTGACAGCAGGTATTGGTTTGTTTTAAAGAAACCCTGAACTCACAAGTTCAGTCTTGTTTCTGCATGACTTAAACCTGTCTCAGAGACATTATTTTGCTAAGAATAGTTCCACTTATAATATGTTAGACAGATTTCTTTGTTACTGTGGTATATAGGCAAAGCCAGCTTGGAATTAAGGAAACTTTTCAGAGTTTGTAAAAGGAGAACTAAGGAAATGAAGGGTAAAAAAAAGGCTCACAATTACTCAAACAGGTCCTTGTGAGATGCTTCTCATAGAGGGTTGGGGGGATTTTAATGTACTTTTGTGGATTTCTCACAGTACCTATTAGTGATGTATTGTCAGAGAAAGGGCTGAGGTTTTTTGTGATGTATCAGAGCAATGTGATTTTGGATGTAGGAACGGGAGCAAATAATTCTGAACTGATACCAAAGAGATTTTTTGTTTAAGGTGATCATTCTCTGTGATGACTGTAAGGAGATGCATAAACTTCTAGATTAGATTGAGTTGCTGTGTAGCCTTTTAAACACACCAGACTAAAACTAATGTGGGGTAAAACCTACAGATGTATTGAGTCGCCTGGCAAAACAAGGGCAGTTTAGATAACCATTCAGTAGCTTATTGTGGTAAGATAAACATGGAATTCTAGGTATTTTCCACAATAAAAGAACTTACGTGGTCTTTTGATCTGTGCTTTCTGCTGCCACTTGTCAAACTTCCCTGGATACTGCCAAAATGTCTGTGCTTTTGTCATTGTCCTTCTCTCTGTCTTTTTTTTTAATTTTAGGAACACACTATTAGATTTTGAGAACAGAATCGTTTTCCTAACTCCTAATTTCTTCAGCAAAAGCAGTCAGACAAAAGTTATCAAGCCTTTCAAGTGAGGTTTGTCTAGCCACTACTGCTTTGTTTTTCAGCTTATCTTCCCTGTGGTTTGAAAACTTTCTTATATGTCTGGGTTCTGTGATCTTTCAGAAGTCTTTTAAAATGCAGTCATAATTTCAAAATGTTCATTCTGCCTTCAGATACTTTCAGTGGAGACAAGGGTGATGATCTGGTTTTACTTACTTCGGTATATGGCAGGGAGCTATGCTTGGAAACCTAATCTTACATACTGTTTGACTGCTCATTTAACCAGAACAGCCAGCCTGATTTCATATTGCTGTCTCTGCCAACCCACAAAATCACCTACATTTTTTCACCCAAATTCAGCAAAGAAGCTGAGTCTGGCAGCGTTCTGTTGCAACAGTCAGATTTAAGCAATTTTATCTGAAATCCAGGCGGGAGGGAAAGTTGAATAAGAGTTATAAGGGGAAGAAAAGTCTGGATGAGCCAAGGAGGATGTTTTGCTTTGAGTGCATTCTAGGTGTGTTGGGTGTTGCACTGAAGAGCAAAACCATTAAAATCCTTTTGAAAACTAATGACTGGCACCAACTGCAAGGTTAACAGCATATTGTGGTATCATGCTCAATAAAAGCACATAGTTTATCTCTTACATGACTAGACTGCCTTGGTTCACAAATAAAGGGAGAATTTCTAGTTTCCGTGTTCGTAACAGACAGGTAAGCAGTCATAGCCATAGCTCTGCTATTTGATCACTTGAAAGTTCTGGCACCAAGAAGCATTGCAAAGAACAAATTTGCCCAGACTCACAGCCCTGCGATCTCTCTTATCTCTCCTGTCACTTTGTTCTCATCTAAGAAGAGGATCAACCAGTTGTTTCTTATTTAAGCCCCTGATACAGACAACATTAGGCATGATGCTCAAATATTCCCCATGGAAGTGAAGCTGGTTGTCAGCAATGTAAAAAAGGCACCATTTTTCCCCATTGCTTTTCCTAAAAGCTCCATGTAAATATACAGGCAGTTGGTTTTTAATAACCAAGCTCTTCCTGTTGGAAGGTCTCAGTAAGTAGGAATGTACAAACATCAAATTGACTTCGCTGTCCCAAGTGGGTGTTTGAGTTAACTGCTGTTCATTGAAGATGATTTCAAAAGCATCTGATTAAAATGTTAATACAAGTGCTGTTTTTCAACAGGTTGGTTTGTTTTTTTTTTTGACTGATAATACGACTGCCATTTGCTTCTGTAAGTCCAAAGTGTACTGATCAAAAGAAAAGTGATGCTGAGATCTGGAGAGACTGTGGGAGTTGTACTTCTTTTCCTCAGCCTAATCCAAAAAGACACATCCAAAACAAGTTAATAATTCATCATATTGGAAAATTTCTTAAATAAATACTGCAATATGAACTCTGTTTGACTTGAAGGAGAACAGCTACTATACTTCCACTTAAAAGAGAGGGGGATATTCCTTCTTATCAGCAGAGCTATTTATTTCCTGACAGTTTGTGCTGGTCAGAAAGGATAAGGGATAAGATCACAGGCTACATAACAAGGCCTCTTGCCCCCTTTTTCATGATTGGTAGGCTGAGAGTCAACAGGACAAAATCTTTATTTATTTCTCTGACACACTGCCTTGCTACTTCACATGAAAGCAGTGCAGTCTTAATCTAAGGGGTTTTGTACAATTTGAGTTAATCCAACCATTAAGAAGCACATTGTTTAAAGATTTGCAGATACTATTTCACAGGTCAAAAAGCTTCTGAGAGTTTGTTCAGCCACTGCATTAGATAAACAAAATTAGAACAAACCATGGTGCAGTTGTTTTGCACTTTTTTCTTTGCAGAGTATTTTTTTTTTGTCTTCCCTCTTATATTACAGGTTGCCACAAATAATTTGTAGAGTACAGTGACCTTTAAGACAGACTAGTAGTGGTAAGTGCTTGGGGATCATTGTCTTGACAGCTGGAAAGAGAAGATTATTGTAGCAGGAAATTATCTGAATGATGAAAGATCAAAAAAATACAGATTCCTCCCAACCTCAACCCCTGGTAGAGTAGCCAGAGGTTTATTAGCCTCCAGGAGGGCTGGACTACTGGAACGGGTCATCTGGCATGGTTTTAGGCCGGGTCAGTGATAGCAGCATAGTTTCTACACCTCCTCCTTGAAAACTGAAATCAGGAATATGATTTACCTGCAGACACAGGCAGGGGGAGGTTCATAATCTGGATTTTTCCCTCCAGAAATTTAAAGGAAAATGATCAGGGTGCCTTGAGAATTTCTAGCCCTTGGGTCTAGCACAGAGAGAAGGAAGTGACATTTAACATTTGAAGAAATCCATGGATTGCTTCAAAGTTTGGTAATAAAGTGCTCTCACCTGGTTTGCCAACTTGAGTTCAGTACTCAATCTTATTTTATATTCTTTGTAAATTTGTGGTGAAATGAGTTCATTTGGGAGGAGGTAAATATGGCTAGAAGTTAAGGTTTTTCATATAGAAGAATGTTAAATGTCATCTCTTGAAACAGTTCTTGGGAATATATTGACAGCCAGCTTTTATAGAAATGTTTCTTTTTACTGAGATCTGGACTTTGGCGAAGAAATTCATTCTGCTTAAGCTGCCAGCAATTGCAATACAGTCTTTTGCCATAGGAGTATGACATATTGTCCTGGTAGGTACATAGTATCTTGTTACAAAATCAGAGTGTATCTTAGCCTCAGATAGCATATTTTAATATGACATTATCTTTTGTTTCCTCAATAAATAATAGACAAAGAAGTTTGGCATTTCTGTAAAGATGTGAAGAGTGACAAGTGAGAAAATGGTGATTTTACAAAGAAAATTATAAATAAAACAGGCGAGGAGAGACTTTAGTCAGATGTGTAAACATATCCTTGGGGCCGAGAGATAAAGCCAGAGGTAATGAACTGTCAGACCCAAGTAACCACCTTAGGAAATGTGCACAGTGTTTGTGCACAGACAAATGTGTGCTCTGCTCACAGTTCGTGCTGTGAGTCTGCTGTGATGGTGCAGAAACCTTCAGCAGCCTGCAGAGTCACTTTTTAGAGCTAAAGAGTAGAGCCAATTAATGATTATGAGCATGGTGTAAATACATTATGTATGTAAGTGTTTAATAGACTGCAATCCTACATGGGTAAAACTTTTCACAGGTTAAGACTTTAAAAGAAGATACCAGGTTGGTATTGAAAGAACCAGCAGTGGCATTACAAACCCACAAGATCAGATGACTTTGTAAAGTTTAGCCTTAGCTTTTGAAAACTGTGATGGAGAATGGAGTAACTGCATTTGAGCAAATGTGTGATTGTGTGTCACAGTAATGCCTAAGCTGAAAAGGGCCTCTGGGTAGCATTTGAACTGCTCTGGAAAGCAGAGGTTTAGATTAGGTTATCCACACCCATCAAGCTGAGCCTTGAATATTGCCAGTGAAGGAGTTTCCACCACTTCTCCAGGTGGAATTTCCAGGAACAAGGTAAACTGTACCCTGGAAAATGGTAAGTCTGGAAGGGATGTAAGGAGCTTTTGATCTTTCTGATTTCACAAGAGTTCCTAGTGTGATGCTATCATAAAAGGAGAAAGAGTTATTTTCCAGGAAGACAGTGATTAGGACTCAAAGATAGCCTTACCTCTGCATGTGCATTGTGACAGGAATGCCTGCTGTAGTTTCAGAGGCAATACTGTTGAAGGGAGTTGAACCATGGGAGCATTACAGAAGGACACCCAAAAGGTTTGAGATGTCATCAAATTACCTCTCTCTGAGAAACATGATTTTTTATCCATTGACTCAATCAAAATAGAGATCCTCCTTGATTAAGAAATGTAATTCTCTGAAAGCAGGAGAAAATATACTGAGTTTATATTGGCTTTTTAGAACAGCAGTAAAAATCATAACAGAAACTAAAGGTTATAGCTGGAGAGCTGGGCAGATTCAAGTCAGGAGTAATGCACAATATTTTTCATATAGAAATGATTCATTATTCTGACAAATTATCAAGGGAAGCAAGAAGTTCTTCATCTCTCTAAATCTTTGAACTACGACAGGTTGCTTTTCTAGCTGATACGCTTTAGTCAAACAAAAGTTACTGATGAATAGGGGTGATTGGCAGAAATTTATTGGGTGCTCCTTGGCCTTGGTTATGCAACTGAGGCTCTTGGCTATTCATGCAATTTTAATGTTTCAAGCGCTGTTCATATGGAACTGAGTTTGACCCAGCTGCTTTTGAATATAGGACTGCAATAAGAATGAGCTGTTTTAGAAAAAAAATTGCTTTATTATTTGAAAAATTGGGTTGCTTGAAAATCCAAGGTTAAAAATAAGAGTGGTAAGCAAAATGTTACAAGAAAAAGAGTCAGAGTGAATAAAATTAAGGTAGAGTTAGGCTAAATAGTATTTGCCATTTACAATTAGAATATTAATATATATATTATTGTTATCCTAGGCAGGATACCAATATACAGCTATCATAAACAAGCACAAGAAAGGCTTGTGTGGTCACCGCCACAAAAATTTCCCAGCCTTAGATGCCCTTATTTCAGAGGAGTTTTTTTTACCAAAACTTTGAATTTCACCTCAGTTATTCCATGGGAAAATTCTTGCTTACAGCAGTAGAAGTTTTGGTAATGTTGGATATCTCAGGATTGGTCCACCCTGAGTTGATACTTTGTAAGGTACCACCAAAGTTCCCCATTGCTTCTTCACGTGCTGTCACAAGTAATGGATCTGGCTACAGTAAATTTTTCTGAACATGGACAAGACTACAGTACACCTTGATGCAATCAAGAAATAACCCACAACCAAAATATTTTGGGGCATGGTAGGGTAAGGAGGAGACAAAAAAACCTCCCTTCACTGGAGCAAGGTTTCACAATGGATAGAAGTGTACCTGAAATTGGGACTTTGCACCATTTGACAATTATTTGTGGGCAGAGCAGAATGAGGAATGGGACCCTGTCTGAGGGAAGGTGGTGACAGAAATCAGAATGGGTTTTCCAAGGGAGAGCAAGAACAAAGTGAACAAAACAGAATGAGAAATTTCTGTTTGGACTCGTGTCAGAAACAAGGAAAGGACGAGTGCCATGTTAAAGTAATATAGGAACTCTCTAAGCAGGAAGTAATTCTTGATATGCTCTTGTAATCATAGCAGTATGTAAAAAATGAAGGAAAGAGATGTAATGCACATGTGGTGTAAGAGGCCAGAGGCACAACATGGATCTGTCAGAAAGGCACACACAGTTTTAGAAGGGGTAAGTGGATGGCTGTGTGCCAAAGCTGATTGCAGCAGGAGGGGAGCATTTTGAACCTGGGGACTGAGGTCAGTGAGTGCTGCACAAAGCTGCTGGTGCTGAGCAGTTTTGTAGCTGGGAAGGCTTCCCTAAATGTTGTACAAGAGGTCTGTATGTCTGTGCCTGGGGAATTCAGGCTGCAGTTTGGTTGTGTGTAGCCCAGCTGAAGGTAGGTGTGGGGTTCTGAGAGGGAACCTCATTATTGTCTGTAAGTATCTGAAGGGAGGATGCCAAAGAGATGGATCCAGTCTCTTCTCAGTGGTGCCAAACTACAGGACAAGAGGCAACAGGCAGAAACTGATGGACAGGAAGCTCCACCTGAATGTGAGGAAGAAATTCCTTACTGTGCAGGAGACCAGGCACTGGAACAGATTGCCCAGAGATGCTGAGGAGTCTCCTTTACTGGAGATACTCCAGAACTGCCTGAACACAATCCTGTGCCTTGTGCTCTAGGAGGACCCTGCTTGAACAGGGAGGTTGGACCAGATTACCACTGTGGCCCCTTCCAGCCTGACCCACTCAGTGATCTTCATTCCACTGTGTGGATAGTTTGGGGTTTGGCCTAATGGTCCAGAGACCATCTGAACTGTATCTACTTTAGAATACATGTACACAAGAATATATAATTTCTTTATTGAAACCATCAGCAAAAATTAAAGTTTTTGTGATTTACAATTTCCAATCAATTGAGGGATAAATTGGTAGTACCGTCTTTCTTTAGTGCCCCTTTCCTTCTTTCTTCGTAGATCTTGCTTCTGTTTTGAGAAAACCAGATTTGTAATAAAAATTGATAATAGCCTAAGTTTAAAAAAAAAAGCTGCCTCTATCCAGTTTATACTTTGTATAGTCCAGACAGTCTGCATTCGTAAATATCCTGCTATTGCATTAAGCTGTAGCAAGCTTGACAGTAATAAACAGAAGAAATAATTTTTCCCTGTGCTGCAGTGGTGGGCCTTCCAGGTTTGTGTGGGTGACCCCCAGAGGTTTGCAGTATCACTGTCAGCTGCATTGGCTCAGCAAAATAAGCAGAAAAATTCATCTCCAGGGTCTGTTGGTGTTTAAATGCAGAGGAGGGGAATTTGTAAAAAAGAAATGTAGTTGCCAAGAATTCAGAACAATATTTTCCTGTTTTTTTTCCTGAAATTTCAGTCTGAATTAAGCAAATCAATCTCAGTTTTGTCCCAGTCTCAGCAGGTACCTTTTTAAACTTTAATTTTCTTTTTTTTTTTTTTTTTTTTTTTTTTTTTAAAAAATCTTTTTTTTTTTTTTTTTTTTTTTTTTTTGGTTTTTTAAAAAAAGCTCTTCATTTTAGTGGTATTTCCTAATTTTGGAAGTAGAATTTCTGAAATGCTGTGGAGAAATTTTGTCTCAGCCAAAAGGAGGAATACTGAAATGCTTTGAATGTTCATATTTTCATGAGGAGTACCTACTTCAGTATATAGACTGTGAAAATTTGGATCAGTTTCAGATGAAAAGTTGGCCACATTTAGGCAGATGAGCCAAGAACTAAGTTTGTGAGCATGGGAGTTCATTCATTAACATGGTAAATACTTTGTTAAACTGAGTCTCTTAAGCTCTGCTCCCAAAGCATTATTCCTCAAGCCCCTATAAAAAGAAGCACCTTTGAACTGAAATTTTCAAAAGGATGAAAGTTATATTTTGTTTCCCAGATAATTGTAATCTAAAACATTTCTTCATACCAAGAGTATATTAAACTCCCTATAACATTCATTTCAACCAGTAGTTCCTCTTTGAAAAGAAATGAAAGTTATATAGAATAGAAGTCTAGTGTACATCTCACTTTCAATTCTCCATCTGTCATGAAATAAATAATTTAAAGGAAAACAAAGCATCCAGAGTATGTGCTAATGAGTCAAGTGTACAGCTGCTTTTATTAGAGTTCTTGGTGGGGCTGAGTATTGTTTTGCACAGGCTTTTCGAGCTTTGCTGACAGCTACAACACACCTGTGGGGTGTGGGTGGTGGAGTCCACCAATTAATTACTCAGGAAAACAATACCAAAATGCACGTTGACATATGTTATGCAGTACTGGGTTTCTGTCTGTGCTTTCTTGAGTTTGGGTTACATTCTTTACAAAATCTCCAGGCTACATACAGAGGCTTGTGGCTGATGAGAAATGTGCTTCCAGTATTTCTTGCTGCTTGACCTGGGTTGTGATCATTTCTGCCTGTAGTTCTCAAGGCGTGGATTGCTAGTGCCATATAAGAACTGGGAATTACACTATGCTTATGGAACACCTTTAAAATTACATGTCAACCAGCAAGAGAGAGAGGGACTCAGTTTGTACATCTCCTTGAAAAGCACACTGGAGTGTGAAAGTGTTTTTCCTCCATCCCCTTGACTGTACTGCTGTTACAAACCCAACACAATGTTCGCTAGTCATCCTCTCTGCAAATACCCACCCCGCGCTTTGTTCCAACACTTGGTGCAGTCTCAGTTTTGTCATCTCTAGAGGCTTCTGACCATTTCTTCATGGTCTGAAGGGATCAACATTGTCTGTGGTGTGCCCTTTCCTTCCAGGACTTTTGCTTGGCTTGCATGGCTCCCTCCTGCCAGAGAGCACTGAAGTGAGGCCAGCCACCAAATTTTTGTCTGAAATGTGTGCACGTTGTATATTTGAATTAACACAATCTCATATTTGTATATAAATGGTACTTTTAAGCTATTTCCTTCATAAAATACCAAAAGATTCCTTCCTCCTATCACTGTGGTGAGGCTGGGGAGCCTGTAGAGGGGAGGGGTGGCTGTGAAAGCACAAATGGGTCTGGGGAAATGTCAGGGACAGCCTGTGGACCTGTGCCATCAGCCAAGTGTGTCCGGGCAGCAGTGACCTTCAGCATCCCTCAGCCATCTCATGCCAGTGGCCAGGGTCAGTGGAATCACCACATGACCTTTCCCGTGGGAAAGCTTTCTCCCACAGCATATTTGTGGAAGTCTCTTGTATTCAGGCTTGGGGAGGGGGGAGTTTGGCCCTCTGTTTATGCTAAGGAGCAGATTGGTGATTGCTGCCAGTGAAGCATTTTGCACAGCACAAAGCTGTTTGGATAATAAGACGCTAAGATGAGGACATAAGTGTTCATACCACTTTAAAAGTCCAGGTAATTATTTTAAATACTGGAAATATTACTTGAAGGAATGTCTCTGTGCTGTTGTGTCGCAAGAGTGAAACAATAGCACATTTTACTTGAGACCTTGAAAATATTTTCCTCTTTCTAATAAGATTGATACAACTTTCCCACCACTTGCATTGAAAGTTGGCAAGATGCTGAGGAGCAGTTAAGAGTTTTACTATTTAAGTTAGCTTAGCAATCATGTTTGTATCTGGATGGAGAGACATGATTTACTCAACTGTGCATAAGGAAATTTCGACTGTGAGGCACAAGTCTTAGAATGTGTTTACTTTTAATTCTTTTCTTTGCTGAAAGTTGAAGAAACTCATACTCCTAATTTAAATGAACATCAAAATTTCACTCAATATCTTTAAAAAAAAAGCAAAGACATGTTCTACCACACCTGCAACTGGTAGAGAATTTTACAGAGATTGGTATTATGATATGGGATACTGGTTTATAATGAAGGCAGATATTGTTTTAGGAAAACAAATCCAAAAAACCCACTTTCTGCCTTGGTTTGCAGTCATGAATATCCAAAATTTAAGGCTGTATGAATCACAGAATTTGACACTGGCACACAAGAATTTTAAAAGCATTTTACATCCCTTAAAAGTGGTAACCAGCTTTCTGTTCAGTTTTAATATGTAGGGAGAGTAGCACCTATTACAGATACTATTTTAAGTTTTGTGAAGTTAACTAGACCTTATTCAGCTGATGAGCCAGGGCATGAAGGCTTTCTCTGAAAAATAAAAGAAGAAATAGAACAAAATCTTACCCAGATAGAACTGAGCCAAAGGGGGCTATTCAGAGCTGTGAGTACAACAGGGATGCATTTAGATAGGAAAAAGGATGTCCACCTGCTAGCTTCAAACACTTCTTGGCCCCAGGAAAGACAAGCTTTAGTCTTAGCTCTTCATCCAAGATCAATAGGTAACTGAAAGTGTTTGTGCAGTGAGAGTTAAGGGGCAGTGGCCAAGGAGCCTTCCCAGCGTTCCAAAGCATTGCAGGTGGGCTTTCAACTCATTCCTCTGACCACGCAGATGAGCCATAAGCTCTGACGAGACAGCAGGAATTTCTCCAGTGACAGGAAATTGCCAGGTGGTTTAAAGCCGGTATGTCCAACTCTACCCAATTTCCTTGTGCCAGTACTGTAGGATGAGGCAGAGGGGTCATGGGGACACCAGTGATGTCACTGTCTGGTGGGCTGTGGCTGCTGGCAGCTTCTGGGGACAGCAGGGGCTTGGAAAGGCCATGGTCTATTCACAAATGTACCAGAGAGGTCAAGAGTTTGTTACAGGAGCACAGAGGGAATTACCTCCTCACCTGGCTCCCTACATTCAGCTAGATTTGTGATACATGTAAAATTAGTCAGGATAATTTTAATAATATCTGAAAAGCTCAGATACCTGGTTCACTAAGGCAGAGTAGTTAAATTTGATAGGCAACCAAATAACATTGGATGAGAACAGTGTAAAAACCTTGAAATTACCATTCTGAAAATATCCTTCAGGATTTCTACTGAAAGTAGAGAAAAAAGAAAAAGAACAGGGTGATTTTTCTTTTTTATTAAAAAACAGCAAACAAAACAGATGGAAGACATCTCTGACTTGTATCTTCCTAATGTGAAGCACCAAAGGGTATTTTTTCTGGTTTTCATTTTGAACATGGGGGTGGAGATAGATTAATGGGTTTTGGTTTAGCCTCCAGTTCTTAAATGTCTTGCACTTGAAAACAGTGTTTTTCTCCTCCTTTATACCAGATGTTGCACTCTGGAGAATAATTTCTTGCTGTTTTCCAAGTTCAGTGAACTGCCTTGTATTTTAATGATGTTGGTTAGGAAATGTACCAGTTCATAACCAATGATGTACCTAAGGCTGTTTATAGACTTCAGTATGGGATCCATCACAACTGAAATGGCTTAGGAAGATGAAACTTGATCCTTTCAGACAGCTGTGTACTTAGGCTGAGGAGAGACAATCAAACGAGGAAGGATGACACTGTTTTTTTACATGATGAGATGTTCGGGAGTTTGTAGTTATTTAAACAATTCTTCAGGATTTACAGGATCAGAGTGATTCCCCCAGGTAGCAGGGCAGCTCACTGTAAGTTCAGATCATTGATGACATGCATAAGCTGTGTATGTTAAGGTAATTTAGATAATATTTGTGAGCATATTTTTTTGCTTTTATAGGGATGGCTTAGTGAAATATGAACAATTTCCTGGTGGATTTCTTTTGTTTTCTCTTTGCGGACAGGGTGTAGTGCAAGGCATTTCTCTGAAGTTCTCAGTTCCATTGCCAAGTATCATTTCCAGCAAACTAATTGTGAGAGTTCATTTACTATTGCTCACTCCATTACACTTTTTCCTTTGTTTTGCAGCATGTTTCTCTGCTTGCTTCTTTTGCTTTCTTTTATGTACCCATTAAGCCCTGAACGAGCTGCTTGAATAAGTTTGTTCCTTGAGATTTTCTGCCTTTAAATCCCTCTTGCCGACTGACACATTCCTCTGTGAGATCTGTGCCTACCATGGCATCTTAGTGGGCTAACACAGTGCAGCTGCATGGCTGCTTAGCACAAGCAATCTCGCTAATTAATAGAGGCTCCCCTTAGGGAGTGGAATCTCAGTTCAGTGCTCACCCTGAAGGAGCTGCCTAAAATGGATCAGATGACATGTGTCTTAAAAATGCCCACTGATTTTTAAAGGTGATAAGCTTACACTTAAAACACACCCTGTGGGAATCCACAGTGAAGGTGTCCTGCGTTAGTGTTAGGGAAGATCAGTGTTTGAATAGTTTTGTCTTCTAAAAAATCGTAATTAGTGCATTGCCATCTTTTTTTTCTTAAAGTTTGAGCTCTGTGAAGACGGAGCTATCTAACCTCTGTTTGCACAGTGCTTAATAAATAGTGAATGCTGTCATGATGTTAGCTAATTAAAGGCATTGCAATTTTTAGAGCTTAGGGTCAAGGCTGAGCAAACCACATGTTACGGGGCCACACAGAGCATGCAAAACTCAGTTCAAAATTCAGAATTCTTACTGCAGATCCTGCTCTGTTTTGTGAATAATATTGAGATACCTAAGGATTTTTAGATAATTTTTAAAAACAGCTCCCTCAACCAGGCTACAAAGAGAAAGCATAAAGCACTTTATGGTGCATATCCATTACATAGTGACACCATTGTGGGAGTAGTGCAAAAACCAGTAGAAGGAAGAAACAAAATACAGTTGGTGTAGTTCAAATACAAGGATAGGAGGTTATATAAAATATCACATAGAGCATAAAATCAAATATTAGCTGGGAAGGATGCCAGAAAGACTTATGTTTTCAGTTCAGAAGTGCTTTCAGTTACTTCTCCTTTTTTTTTAATTAAAGTACTGTATTTTTCTCCTATGGCCTTTCCTTCAAAGGCTTCTCATGTAGATGTTTATTAGTAAACAGCTGCTTGCAATGAAAGACCATTACTTTAAAGCCATTGTGGTTTCTAATATTGACTGGGGGCTGGTTGTGCTTCTGTTTGTCCTAATATAAACCAGATAAGAATATGTAAGTATTCTTAAACTGGGCAGTTAACTCACATAAAAGCTACATAAAGACCAGATAACAACCGTGATTATTCGTAGAACTTTTGACCCTTTGAAATCCTTGAAGTAAAAGAAATCATCAAAATCTACCTGAAGCACACCCTCACGTGAAAGCTTTTATTATATATAATTACTATCTATACATTTTCTACCTATATATTATATGTATGTGTGTGTGTGTCTGTATGTGTCTGTGTGAAAATAATGGTTATTACAAACATGTTTATTGAGCTCTCCAATGAGGTAGGTGCTTGAGAACACTGTGAAGTAAGATGCTTGATATTTAGGTATCAGAATTGCTGGTGTTGTCAGCTGGTGTCTTGTTTGTTCAAAGTATTTGAAAGATGGGATTTATTGGAGATTGGAATCTATAAGATTGAATTCCTTTAAAAATCTATATATAAAAATACAGTTCAAATCTATAAGATACAAATTCCTTCAGTTGCAGTTACATAGTAACCACTCTCTTGTCAAAAATATGAGGCTAGGTACTTGTGGCTGAGTGCCTGGTACAAGTTGGTCTTTAAAATGGGATGGTTTTGTCCAGTGCAGAGTTGAAAGAGGCTTGACATTTGTGAGATTAACATTTTCTACATTTTCTACAATCTTGAAGCTTGCTAAATGGTTTAAAGTTGCTAAGCTACAACAGTACTTATGTTGGTGATCTGAGAGTATTCTCACAGCTTTGAATAATCAGGAAAATATTATCTCTAGGATGTGGGAAATATAACTTAACACAAATATGTCACTATAGCTTCACTTGATTTGCTTTACTGAGGCACAAGGGGACAGTGGCTATAAAAATCCAAAAGACTGAGCTTCTGTGAACACCAGAATTAGACTGTAGATGATTTATTTTGGAAATGTTTTGGTATTTTGAAGTGAGAAAAAATTGTGGTTTTTTTCCTTATGCTCACAGAAGCTGAGTAGTCATCCAGGTGTCTCCAACAACAAAATGGTGTAACAGAACAGGGGACAAGGTTTGTAGGAGAGCAATGATCTAAGTTAGGGAGTGGCTCCAGGGGCAAGTCAGTGCAGTGAGAGGTTAGATGACTGAATGAGACGTGATGGAGGGAAGGAAGAACAGGAAGTTACAGAGCTGCAGATTTCTAGGGACTGGGAGAGAGTTCTGGAGCAGTATCACTGTTTGTATCACTGTTCTTAACCAATTTCCTGAGCACCTACTTCAAGCTGGTGGTGTAAGCAGGCTGCTGCAGTAGCTGGACACTTGGTCTAGTCCTTCTTATTCCTGAAACCATCTCTAGACCATAGTAACCCCTGGGTGACAAGGATGAAGTACAACGTAACACCGGGAGAAGAACCAGGTCTGGGGAGAAAAGTGACAACTTGGCCATTTGAGTCCCCTGCCATAAGCACTGAGCCCGGAAAGTCTCTAGCTCTCCAAACCTCACCAGGCTGCCTTTCCCCTGTTGCTCCCCAATATCCTGCTTCAAATAGTTTTCCTTCTTCCTAAAAAATTGTTTTCTTGTCAGTAATTTCTCCTTCACCATGCTATTGTTTGAACTGTTTCCTGAGGATGCTTTGACCTTCTCCTTCCCTGACCTGGATATGAAGTTTTCCAGGCTTTTTCAGTAGCAGGTCAGCAGTACAAATACAGGCCTGTTTGCATGCAGCCCCCTTGCTTTGTTCCAGGTATGGAAGCCAGAAGATTGGGCGGCAGGAGTGTAGTGTTGAAAATTTTCCATCCATATCCATCCTTGTGAGGTACTAAGTTAAACTTGTCACCTACTTAGTGACATGCAGCTTATATCATCTTACATATGACCTTTGACCTTGTCCTGCTAAATTGAGCTTGAACTTGTGAAACTTTAATGTCAGAAGGCTAGAGCAGGTCAGAACAGCACAAGAACATAGGTAACAGTTCGCTGTACTATTAAATTTGAGCTTTACTAAACATAGTACAAATTGCCTTTAAAGAAACACTATTGACTTAGAATTTGAACTTTGTCTTGGAAAAGTTGTGTGTGTGATATATTAAGTCATTAGACAGAACATGTAGGGAAAAATTTCCTTTGTATTTCATCTTATTTATCCTCTTGCTCACATGTTGTACCTTTGGTCCATACTTTGTCTTTTTGTTTGGTTGGTTGATTTGGATTGTTTTGTGCTTTTTTCAGAAGAAAACATAACTGTAAATCCACAGCAGTAATAGGTAACCCAATAGTCATAAACCACTCTTCCTTAGCTGACATATCTTGAAAGAGGTGTCTTGATACTGATTTATAAAGGGGGCTATATTTGTTATAAATTCAATTTAGAGTAGGTTAACATTACTTAAAAGGATATTTTTAATACTAAAAGGATTTGATGGTCTGACTTCTGTTTCTTCCCTAAGAATGCATACATGTGCAATAGAAGACATTTTGTAGTATATTTAAGTATTCTTGACTGTTCAGTAAGATTGCTATCCAAGGTATGTGTACATTTGGATACTTATTTATGGGGGTAAAGATCTTCATTCTAGGACATACTATTTTTGTGTCTCTGCTGGTTTTTAGCACTTGTCACTGTGTATTGTTTTGATTACAAAAGATCATCAAAACCCAAATTAACTGGGTAAAGAATTTAGTTGTGACCTATGATCTCTTTCTTTCTGTAGACTTACTCAGAACTACATCTGTCAGTGGCTGATAAGGGTAGCATGAGGACTTTAAATCCTTAGAATTTATTTTAGCTGAAGAGCAGGAAGAATAAATTTGTGTTTCATAGCCTGCTTACTCATGAATAACTTCGACTGAGATATATTTGTAAGCCTGGAGAACAAGGCAGAGGAGTGTGTCTGAGCTGCTCTTGAGGTTTTGTGGCCAAGTGCCTTTGGGGTTCACTTTCCTGGAGGTTTTGTGGCCAGCAGGGAGTAACTAGTGGTATTGGCTCATAATGATTAAGAATATATGTGTCAAACCTTTAAAAATATGAAAATATGTAGAAGTGACAATAGTCTGGTATATAGCTTAGTTTAGTAGTTTTGGGGGGGGTTTTGTTTGTTTTTTGGGGATTTTTTGGGTTTTTTTTGGTAATGTAATTACATCCAGAAGTGGATAGTTTTCACCTGTGTTTAAGGCCCATGCAAAGTTGATTCTTGGTGTGAGCCTCACTTGGCATCTTCTAATTCCAACTTGAAAACAGACTTGCTGCATTTTTTTGCCACCATGAGGCTCTTTTAATTAATACTTTCTAACTCCAGAGCTTCTTTTTTCTTGAGATTGCCTCAGAAGAAATGTCAGCCAAAGAAGACTGGCAAGATTTATAGATGAGGTGCAGTAAGATGTGAGGGAGGAAGAAAAGCAGTCATTAGTTTACAAAAATAAAAATAATCAGTTGCAATTCCAGGTCTTGGAACTCTTGTTGAAGCTCTTGTGAATGTCACCATTTAAGTGCACTGTTCATGCTTGCATACCTCATCTTATTTCCAGCACTGTTTGATCAACAACACTAAAGCTCCAATCTCACCCCTGGGACAAGCAGCATCCTTCTGGCTAGCTTTTATTAGACTAACAGAAGGAAGACTTACTACTCATGTCCCCAGTGAGGCAGAGGTATTTCCCATTTCTAGAAGAACAGAATGAAGGAAGCACACTCCTGTACTTTTTGCAAGACCTTCTGGGGCCTTGCGGACCTGAAGTTTCCTCCTTGGACAGCAGTGGCTGCAGCCTTTACCTGTGTGGCCTGGCTGGCTGACCATCACATCAACGCACCTCTTCCACAACATAAACTACAAAGCTTTAGCACAGAAGGAAGGGCTAAGCTAGGTAAAGATTTACAAATACAGTGGCATGGAGTGAGGAGCGTTTTGGGCAGAAAGGTAGGCTCAGAGAGAAGGAAGGGAAAGACATCCAGGTTTAAAACTGCTTTCTTCCTCCTGTCTGAGAAGAAAGGTGTTCTGCTGTTTGTGGCTCAGTCGTCCTGAGGAGTTCCTTTG
This sequence comes from Dicrurus megarhynchus, assembly GCA_013399195.1. Taxonomy (NCBI): domain Eukaryota; kingdom Metazoa; phylum Chordata; class Aves; order Passeriformes; family Dicruridae; genus Dicrurus; species Dicrurus megarhynchus. The sequence continues at coordinate 294,775 of VXAD01000993.1, forward strand.
AGAGAAGGAAAGGACAGGGACAGGTGGCCTTGCTTGATTTCTTGCTCCTCAGTAAGAGAGTAAAGCTCCAACCAGTCCCTCAGGCATGTAATATTGCTAGAGGAGCAGGTCTCTGGGGAATAAGTCTTGGAGGAAAAAAAGCATAAGAAAGAAATGTAGTAAATGATACATTAAATTGTATAGAGAGGGGGTTATAAACATTTTTTACCTACTTTTTAACATACTTTATTAATGGAAAAGTATTTTTAACAGAGAAAATAGGTAGAGGATGCAGCTTAGACTGGAATACTTCACTGCAAAAAGGGAAATTCCTCCTTTGTGTAGTAGGAAAAGCCATAAATGCACATTCCCTGTGAGTTGTAACTGTTGTACACAGCAAATACAAACTCAGACTTTTGCAGGAAAACATGAGCCTTCAAATAGAAACTGGGGTTAAAACAAATTAAATTTAATCCTTTTCCTGGCTGCACAGTGTGGGTCATTGGCTAGTTCCTCAGCCAGCTCCCAAAGACATTTTGTCTTTGTCCTTGTGCCTCTGAGCATTTGCAGGGTGAAATTGTACCATGTCCTGTGGCTTTGCTGGCTTTTCAGTTTGCAAGGGGTAAATACAGAGTCAGATGATTTGGAGTCAGATGATTTGATCAAAAAAAAGAGGCTTGGACATACGTCTGTGTGTTGCTGTGATCTGGGGTGAAGTGAGTAAACCTCTGTTACCTGCTGCTGCTGGAAACAGAAGGGCAATAACTGCAGGGTGGGTATAAAAGGCAAGTCAGAAACTGAGTTACACGTCCGTATTGTCTCACTGGCTGCCTTTGGTGGAATGCTGAGCTGTGGTTATGAAACTGTGCCCTGCATTTACTCATGTCACATTTGATTTGCAAACCTGCATGCTAGAGTGGCAGGTCAGTGCTTCTTGCTCCAGCTGGGAACACCCTCATTCCCTCTTCTCTGCAGCTGCTGAGAACCTTGCCAGAGCATGCCTTTGTCTGAGAAAGGGTGCAGACACTGAAGTGACAATATGTGGAACAGAAGCACAAATGAGGAATATCTAATACAGAGAGCAGGCAAGCTCTGTCACTCAGCCCTGTGACAGGAAACTCTGCATTTCCCTTTTTTCAAGAAATTTAATCTGGTGGAAGTGCCTGTACATGACACTTCTGAACTTGCTGGTCCTGTTCTCCTGTGTCTGCATATCTCAATCTGGCATAGATATTCTTTGATATTTCTCTTTTAAAGAGAAAATCTGGTGTCTCTTTTAAGTGTTTGTAAAGAAAGATAGCATTGTTGAGTGAGAATGAAGCATCTTGTCACTTTCGTAGAAATGCTCCAGTGCTAATGCAGACCTGAGGGAAGGTGCTTTCACTTGCCACAAAGGTGCCTGGAAGGATTTGGAACTTGATCTCTCTAACGCACACACACAGACAGAATGGCCAAGATATGCTCTCCTGCCCCTGGTGTTTAGATTTTAAGGTCTACTCTTCTTCTGAAGCCATGTTTGAGATAGTTGATCTGTGCAGCAGTTAAGTGCACTATGTCACTGAGATACTGACAGGAAGTTTGGGAGGATGCTAGGCAGAGAAAACAAGGTCGCTTCCTCCTCTTTTGGAGTTCTTGTTCACTAAAAAATCACAGGATTGTCTCAAATTTGTTTTACTCATCAGAGACCATGTGGAAAGCAAGAGGAATACCAGAACACTGACAGTGTTAGATAGAGAGAAGTAGAAGGTTCTTATTCATGGTGTTCTTCAGAAATTAAAGGGCAATATAAATTTTAACACTTTAGCTTAAGTCTAACAAATAAATCTCTATTAAGAAAATAAAAACATGCCATCACTTACCAATTATCTTTGAAGCAGGTAGAATGAAAGAGGGGATTCTGCTTTCAAGCCAGGAAGTCCTCAAACATATTAGCATCTGATGGCCACTCAGAAGCTTGCCCACTGTGACTTGGATTACTCCACACTAGTTAAAAATACACCTCACCTATGTGCCCTGGGGCACATTTCATTCAGATCTCGCCCGTGTCCTCTTCAACCAAATATTAGAAGCTGACTTCCAAGAAGCTGGATCCCAAGGGGCCTGTAATCCACTCTTAAAAACTGCAGAATCAAAAACCAGGCAGTTTGTGGAGTTCCTGAGGGAGCAGAGCAGCAGTGAAGGCAGGACCTGGGGCTGCTCCACAACCCAGGGCAGCACTGCAGTGTCACAGAGGTGGCTCCGTGGGACCATCACCTCGTGGGGCACAGAAAGTCCTTTCCATCTTCTTATCCTGTATCTGTCTCACTGCAGGGACCACACTGTGTGGGAGCAGACCCAGAGTAAACCCGGGTTTTCTGACCAGGGCCAGTGCCGTGGCAAGGAAGAGGCCATCTGCTCAGCCCTGGCCTGGCCCTTTCAGATCTTACAAAAAGGCTTGTAATTACATTTGGGTTAGATTTAAATAACACATAAAAAGCCAAATCTATCATCATGCATTTAAATACAGCAACTACTCTGCTTTTCTGGTTTAGTGAGGATTGTGTGTATCAAAAATACCTTACTCATCTGCAAAAAGGCTTAGTCCCAGTAAATCATGACTTTAATTACAGGAAATAATCATAAACTACTTTATATGCAATTAAAGGCACTTTCTTTTGGAGATATTTTTGTAATTTGTATTTTTTCCTAAAACCAATTATCTAAAATATTATACTTTTTCGTGCCTGCAGTGCAACTTTGTCTTGCATATAAATTGATTTTCAAAAATTAAGCTTTCTTTATGTGTAATTGAAACTTGAGACTATTTTACCTTTATGTAGTTAATTGATTAATAGGTCAGATGACATCGGCTGGCTGGCAGTAGCAGCTAACAGTTTTGTGCTATAGTTTGCTTGTTTAGATAATTGTATTAATTTAGAATGGAAATTGACACAATTACAATGGTATTTTTGAAAATGTCAATTTTATGGGGGTTTTTTTTGTTGTTGTTAATGTCTAATCAGCCTGTGATCAAATGCTGAAACTGTTTGAAACAGAAAATACTTTTCACACTGAAATTTAATGTAATGCTGGTCCAGAGCTCATTAATTTCATGGGAAGCACAGTGTTGGATTTGGACTATGGTCATAATTTTATCCATCTATTGAAACAGAATGACAATATTCAAATACAGACCAAACAGTGGTGTGGCCCAGATCTTTCACAAACAGCTGCAAACAATCAGTGGAGAATTTCACGGCAGTGGTAGACTTGAAGGCCAGGGAAAATGTATCCTGAAGGATATGTGCCCCTGTAGTAATTGCAACCCATGATGTGGGAAGAAGAGAAAGGTAGGTATTTTGTCTTCTTGTGCTCAAAGTGACAGTTCAGGGAAGATCCTTAACCTGTAATGAATACCTATGAGTCAGGAACAGAAATGTGATAATCCAGCAAAAGCAGTTCTGCCTGTGTGCTCTCATGGCCTTTCCAGGTGAGCCATCCTGGTGCCATCCTCCTTAGTAAATAAAAATAAAACTGGTTGATTGAGAGGATAGGGCTGAATGATGGGAAAACCATCAGTGTTCTAGAGGCTGCCTTGTCAGCCTTCTGCCTCAAAACCCAGTTTGCCTGGGACGTGACTTTCACAGGACCATGTTGCCCTATCAGCTGCTGACACCACCCAAGTGCTGGTGTGGGCACACAGCAGGGCAGGAGTTCACACACCTCCAGGAGTACTGCACATTGTTTTCATCAGTCCCAATCTGAAATGTCATCTGGGGAATTTGCAGAATTAAGCTGTCAAAACTATGCAAAATTAATTATAGGCTGGATTTGGCATAAAAGCTTAGATACAGTGTTTTCCCTCAGCATTTGTATTTGCTGTTGGAAATGCTTCAGCCCATACATCTGTGTAGATTATGCCAATAGGGGAAATCACTAATGAAACATGGTTTTACAGGTGGGTTTCTCTTTCTCAGCCTTAGGCCAGCCATTTATCCAGTAAGTATAAGTAGGTAATTTCCATTAATTTTTACAGCATAATTCAGTGTAAAGTTACATGTTATGTCTGTATTGATCTAACAATCCACTATCTTTTTTTTTCCTCTTTTCCCACACACTAGTTAAAGACTCACAGAAACAGGACAAAATTAACATGGTGTTGGGAAATAAGAAGACAAATTGTTTCACCTTATGCATAGGGAGGAAGATGGGGATATGAGGCGGGGAAGAGGGCAGGAAAATGGATGATTTTGCCCCCCCCCCCTTCCAGCTATGCTGAGCTGTTAGATCAGCTGAGCCATAAATAATGTATCTTCAGCCTTAGATTAGCTCAGGATGTAATCCTTCATTTTTGCCCTTCCCAAGGAATCACTGCTGAAGCCCTTTCACTAATAGCAAAAATATTTATTCAGACACGAGATAACCATTTGTTTCACTTGTTCCTCCAGAGACACGAGTAGATCCCATTTAAGTAAATGAGTGTTCTGCAGACCTAATTAGAGACAGAGTAAAGTCCATGGTCCTGTGCCAAAATGCTACATCATGAGCTAAAATTCATGGAAACTTAATACAGAGTCACCATTTATTTGCTATATTTAAATCAGACTTTAAACATTAAATGAAAGCCAATACGCCCAATAAAAGCTTGTAATCCAGCCTGTAATAATAAACCTCATGCTGGTATCCTAGTACAGATGAGAGTGAAATTGTAACTGCATTGACATTAATGTCATAGTATGTCTTGACTTCAACAGATCCAGGATTTTTTTGGTAAGGTTTTTAAGGGTCTCAATTTATTAGCAAAGTAAGTAATTTAGGATTTCCTGTTTCCCCCCCAGTCACTGATGTTGTGATCAGCTCCTGGGACAGTACTAACATGTACTCAGCTGGATTTCTCTGCAGCATCAGCTGCCTTCTTTTTTTCCTCTGCCCCCCAGAGCCACTTCTCTGTTTTCACTGCACTGCCTGCAGCCCACGGGCTCAGCAGGTGCACTGGTGTGTTTGGTTTTTAGACTCCTTTCCTAGGAGGAGAAAGCTCACATGACTGAGTATGCATTTTTTTGTCTGCAAAATGGTCTTCAATGATTTTATTTAAGTTTGAAAGGAGAATAGCTATCCTAAAGGTCACTGGGCAGAGGAGGTAATCCCAACTGAGCACCTTACAGTGCCCCAAGCTGCTTTGGGAGGGGAGCAGAGGCAGCACTGCCGGCAGCTGACTGCCTGTGGCACAGACACTGCTGCAGACCAGCTGCAGCGGGGGCTGACCTTCCTCAGCAGGATGGTGGAGGGAGCACAGGTGGGTCTCACTCTGTCGTGCTGGGTAGATGAGGAGGGGTCAGGGGACAAAGGACATGAATAAAAGGCAAAACAATTTTCAGAGTTGTGTCCATAGCAGAACTCTTTTTTTTCCCCCGAACAGTTTGGTTTCATGTGACTTGAACCCCGTCCACTGAATGGTGGCAACACAATGAGCTTTGCCAAAGTCTCTGATTATGTTTATTTAAGAGGCGTCTAGTGGTAGAAAATCAGTAACAAAAATCGATTTGCAGCTTTTTCTGTGCTTTGCAAAAGGCATGCAAGTTTCGCTTGCACTAGTTGGAAGCAAGTGAAAATAGTTAAAAAGTTAAGAAATATTTCATAGTGTATGGTGATAAAAAACTTATTTCTTGAAGAAAATTAATTAATTTATATTATTACATATTACAGTACCATACATAAATGGGAATTAATTTTATGTCCTTGGAGATATAAAACAATATGGAAACCTGCATAAATACTTTTGTGCTCAGTTATGGTCATTAAATTGATGTGTAATATCTAGTTGTGTTGATTTAGCTGTAGCTTAAAGCTGGGTTTATGAGCTGGGAAAAAGGTAAGGTGTTTGTTCTGTCTGTACCTTTTATTCCCTGTGTACCCATATTTTCATTGCCTTCAAAAGTATTTGTGTATATGCAAGAGGCACCAGATTGGCTACTAATGTGCTGGGTACTCTTTTTTATTGTTTTGAAAGGTTTAGCTACTCCTTTATACAGACTTTTTCATTCATTCTACATTTTCTTCCTGGTCTTATCTAAAGATTTCATTTTGCAGGCTCCTGTACATGACTTTATCTTTAAAGGTACCAGTATTATAGTACTACAAATGTTAGGCAGGTTTCTTGAAGTTAAGCACATGGGAGTTTCTGCAAAGTTAAGGTGAGACAGGGAGACATTGAGCCGCCATCTGAATAAAAAATACCTTCATTTTCAGTAGATGTGAGAAATGAAATGTTCCTTAGAAGGTTGCAGACAGGTTTCATGCACTGGGGACTGATCTATGAGCACTTCTTCTCTGCTAGATTAGAGCATAAATATGTTTATTCTTATATGTCACAGTACAAGGGCAGTGCAGTGGCAAGCAGACACCTGGCTGACCAGCAGGTTAAAGGAATGAGGAGGAAATTCGTTGTTGTTCTGTTTTCTTGTAAACGATGCTTATGATTCTAGTGTGTCTGAAATTAAGGTAGAAAAGAAGGATGTACTGGGAGTATTCAGAAATTAGATTACAGTGGTATGTTACCGATGAAAAGAAGAACTCTGTTATAAAGTTTACTCCCTTACTATTTATTTTCTTTTCTATAAGGGAGTCTTTTATTTCTGTTTGGTGGATAGGATTCGTCTGTAGCTCAGTTTGGTTACACCATCCCACTCCTCCAATCTGTGTGTGTCAGGAGAAGGGTCCTGTGTACAATTGCTCCCAAGATAAGGCTTTGTTGCCTGCAAGTAGCAGTTGAGAGAGTCCTTTAGTGCTTATATGGTGACTCCTCTAGAGAACAGCTCCTGCCTCTAAGGTCTTCCTTCCTGTTCGTTATTTAATACCTATTTTATTTTAGGAAAAAAAAAAACCTTAAGAGAAATGGGCGCTGTTCGCATCAACTGTTTCTGCCCTGCAGATATGAGGGGAATAGTTTCCTTTCCACAGGAAGAGTTGCCAGGAGCCTTTTAGCCAATTACCACAGCAGTTTGTGGACCACAGCAATAGAGGGATTACTTTGCCTTCCGTGGTGAACATTAACCACTGCTGTGCTAGACAAATGAGCCTTTTATATTTTATCTACTTTGATATTTTAAGGAAATGAGAAGTCTTGAAATGACAAAACCGTGGTAATAATGAGGTGAGTTATCACCACATGGTTATTATCAACAGAATTTACTTTTTGTACTAGTGTGTGTCAAAGAAGAGGCATGCTCCTTGTTTGCCTTGGAAGTAAAATCATTCAAGTTTACTCTTGTCAGGTTTCTGAGAAGAATAAAACATTGTTACTGTTTGTGAAAGAGAAATGTCCTGGTGGAGCCTGGCCCACAAGTTGTCTTCCTGGAAGCTGCACGCGATCGCGGCTCATGTCTTGTCTGAGGTTTCTCTGATTCCACCTTCGTCCGTTGTCAGGTTCAGCTGCTGGCAGTCAGCTCTGCATTCGTTATCTACAGTAAAGTTACCTTATTTGCAATTAATCAAACAGTGTAAAAAAAAAGTTGGTCTTGGGTGTGTTTTGACCAGCACAGACATTACCTATAAGGTAAGAATTCTTTTGGCAGTGAACCGCAGCACTTCTGTAGAAGCTGGTAAGCCTGGAAGTGTAGCATCCACTGCATCCCTGAGGTAAGGTTGTTTTAAATGTGTCTCTGTTCGTGTCCTGATGTCCTTCATGCTGTATTGGGAGTAGACTGACCGTAAAGGGAAGCTCATGTAAATACAGGTAACTGAAAAGATACCATATACTTAAATTTTATATTTTAACATTAGATTAGTAAATGACTATTCACTGTGACTTGTGCATTAATCTTGTTTTCATGTAAAACCCTGTAATCACGTTTTGTGCATCAGTCAGTCAGTGTTCACTGGAAACAGCCAGATGCACAAGGACCTTTGCAGTAGTGCTGTGCTTGCAGTCACTAGCACAAGCACAAAGCCATCTGTTTGAAGACTTTTGCTACTTCTTTCTCGAGCTTCAAGCATGAAACTACATTTCTGTGCAGTGCAACTGTGGAGCAAACCAAGAAGAGCCTGGATTACACTGTTGTGTACACCTAAAGTGTGGAGTTACAGTACTACTTTGTGGTGTCAGCATACTGCAGAAATAATCAGTGTATAAATTAAAATATGAGCTTTCCAGAATTGCATGTGGTGAGCTTAGTTTAAACATAGTTAACAACATGGCAAAACCTATTTAAATGTCTATGTACATTTATCCCTGTCTACTGTTAATGTAGGTGCTCTCAGATGGTTGTGGATGCCATGTATAAAGCTTTTGTGTAGTACAGAACTTGTATAAGCATGTCATTATGCCCAGCAGCCTTTACAACTAGCAAGAAGAACCTAACTGAATGTAAGAAACTTCATCTCTGATAAGGGATTGTTTGAAAAGTTTTTCAGAGAAAAAAAGACAATTTCATAAGAAGCTTGTGCCACTTCAAAGCCTAGAAAAGTAACACATTTGGATTCTAAAGCTAATTGGAAAGATGATTTTAGTAATTGTATGAGTGTCAAGAACAAAGGCACTTAAAAATTCACAAAAAAGGAGTTCAAATAACTTTATAAAGCTACAAAAGCTTTATAAAAAGTAGACCAGATACTGCATAGCTGGATATTCTACCATAATGGATCTGAAAGAACTACAGAAGTAGAAACTCCAAAATTCTTCCAGACATGTGAAGTAATGCCTTGCATTATTATGTGGGCAAGGCTGTTTTTCTTGGCCATCATTTAGGAAGACTTTTGTGTGTTATCATCAACGAATTAGAACTTGAATAACAAATCTTGGATATAATCATCATAATCTGTTCCTGTTGGGGAGAGACAGAAGGGGGAAAAAAAGCTTATTGTAAAATACTTTAAACGTATTTGATGAAAAAATACGGGTAACTCATTTGCTTAGAATAGCTAATCATTTAGGTGGACTTTTTTTTGTTGAGTAGTTCATAATCATAGAGTCTGCTTTAAGAGTTTCTAACTCAATCACACCGCGAAAGCGACCTCTCTGTATGGTACTGGTTAGGATCTTGTGTCTGCTTTGAGTTCCCTACTGAAATGGAGTAATTGAACATGTCAGCCTGTCCCATAAAACAAAAATGAGTGAAGTAAAATTGATTGCAGTGTGTTCTCCATATTGCATACCTGCCTTAAGAAATTACTCTTAATAGCCCTTTGGAAGGCACTGTAACTGTGTGACGTATGCTTATATGTATATATGCATAAATGTATATATCCTTATGTCCATTCATAAATTATTTTTAGACATGTCAATAGATATCAGAACTTGCCTTCATCTTGCCCCGTGGTTGTGAGTGTTCTTTGAAGGTGTGTATGTGAGGATGTCAAGTAGTAACACCTTGTTGAAAGTGCAGGCAGTCATGTTAGGTGGTGTTTGTTAGTTCTCAGTTTAGGAATCTGAAAAGTGGAGCATCTTTATATAGGGAAGTGGATAAGATGGAGATTTTGCAGAAGACAACTTTTGCCTTGTCTGGGTATACACTGAGAAGAAGGTAGATTTCTACTATGTGAGGATAAAAGAAATGAAAATTTCTGTGCAGAAGGGATGTGAGAGGTGCAGGTATTCTTGGATGCAATATATGAAATATCAGACATGACAGTCATTACTGCTGTTTCCTTTGGTTTTGTGGTTTTTTCTTTCCTTTTTTTTTTTTTTTTTTTATGAAGGAAAAAGCATCATTTAAGTGAAAACCATTACATGAACTATAAGCTTTTAATTTATTTCATAACCCCTATATCCCTCTGCCCAAACAGACTCAAATTCCTCAGTTTTTCAATAGCTTGCAGTTTCTTAGTGATATCCCCCACTTGTGTCCTTTTCCTAGTTGCACCTAAACATAAAATCTGCATTCTGATTCAGTGGTCTTTTCAATAACTAAAAAAAAATGTTAATCCATTTGTTTGGGGGAATGAAGTGGCTTGTTGAAACTTCTTGTAAGTGACTGACAATATAACACAGTCATTAGAAAGACATCCAGTGAATTTGTCTTTAGATGAGCTTCTTAATGCATGAAGATTTTGTGGGGCCAGTGGTGTGGGGTTGTTCCATAATTACCTTATTTTAGTGGGTTTTGGTCCACTGTGTTTCAGGTTCAGAAGCATTTACTTTGTTCTACCGTGAGTGAGAGTGCTTCATTATGACATTTACACCGACAGCTCTGGGAGAGGTGCTGAAAGGCCCTAGGCTATATCATAATTTTCAAACTCCCGCATGCTTCTCCCCATTTTTATTAGGATCTCCTCAAAGGAGTTACACACCCTCTTTCAAAATGTTGTTTATAACTCAGGTCTGTCAGGTCGCCTGTACAGCACTCACGAGTGACTGGGCAACCGGAATGCTAATTGCTACCTTACTGAACCAACCATAATGGCATGTCATTTTCTTTTTGCAACCTTTTTGTGTATTAACGTTTTGTCTTTGACCATACATTTTAATTATTGTGGCTTTGGAGTGGATTTTGCTGCCCGCTTCAAGCTTTTCAATGCCTGTGTACAGCACTGTGCACAATGAGACCTAATCCCCAGCTGGGGACCATCTCTAACAATGCAGTACAAATACATTATATTTCAACATTTTTTTGTTTGATTTCTGCCTCATTCAAAAGGGGTTTTGTTGTTATTTCTCAATTCCTATTGGACATATTAATTTTACAGTGATTTTCTGGCTACTTAAAGCAGATTTGGGGGACACACATTCAGCGTTTTGCAGATCATCTACTGCGCAACATAAGAAACAAATCCCTGTATATATGGATTGGGGGTTGATTTTTAGCATGTCTCTACACACAGTACATGCTAATGTACTTGAAAGGTAAGATGTGTGACTTGCTACAAATCTTTAGCTTTGCAAATCACAGGATTGAAGAGCTGCAGTCTGCTTGTTTGCTTTCTCATGTTGAAGTGGTACCTGTCATTACTGTGTGTTACGTTTTTATAAAAGCAGGGAGGAGAACATTTTTGCTACTGTGTATGCCTCACAGAGCAGGAAAAGTAAGACATCATTTAAAGTGGCTATTGTGCAGGAGGTTTCTGGAATGTTTGGCATTGCATGTTCAACTTTGGCGTTTTGTCATTAAAAACTGGAACAGAGCACAGGCTCTCAAATATGCACTCAGGCCTCTTGAGCTCCTGTAAAAATAAGCTGGCAAACAAACCCCTCTAATAAAATGCTGATGCTGGAAAAGATATACGGTCATCATTTCGTTATGCTACTTTTCTCAGCATGTCTCATCTATTTCCGAAACTAACAGAGAGAGATGATCACCAGAAAAGCAAAAGTCATGATGAGGTGAAATCCTGGCCCTGCTGAGACAGGGAACAGCTCTATCACTGGGCCAGCCTTCGAGCCATGAAACGTCCCAGTGCCCTGGCCAGGTCACTGGTTTCAATGGCCATTGACTTGCCTCTTAGTCAAAGCAGTTGTTTCTTCCCCCCTACTGCTCTTATGATGTTCATTGTTTAGCAGTGTAAATGGGGCTTATGATTGTTAGTTTGGGCTTTTAATGACATTGTAGCCATTTAAAATGGCCCCCTGGAGCCTCCCAGGGGTTGAGTGCACTGCGGAGGCAAGAGAAGGCTTCTGGCACTGGGAGCATTTGGGTTTTGGGCTGCTGTTGATGACCTGGGAGGTGAGGGTGGTGACCATGCTGTAGTCCTGCTGTCCAGGCTTCCTCTGCTTACTGGTACTGTTATTTTTCCTAGCAATGTTTTTCAGGATGGGAATTTATAATTAAATTATACATTTTTAACTCATGTATTTTTTCATTAAAAATCTGTATATGTACTTGCAACATTCTCTTAATTATCCTGTGCTCTTTCCTTCAAAAGGAAAATACATGTGTTTAATATGTACTGTGTGGAGTGCTTGTGTAGGATAGTTGAAGGAGTAATTACAGGAGTAATGACAGCCTAGAAAAGTATAGTGTCAGAATATTTGGTCATTTAATTCATAAATTACAGTTCTAGTTTAAAAAAAATGTATTTTCAGGTTAGAGTCTTCAAAGTCTCTGTATCATCTGCTAATAATGACAGTAGAACTTCCCTGAATACAAATAAAAGGTGAGGATAAAGAAACTTCCTTTAAAACAAACATTTTGGCAGTGCTGAAAATGGTAACTCTAATGATGTTACAGAAATTACAGTATCTTTCCTGACATACCACACTGGCACATGGGAGGCTTAAATAAGAAAAATACTGACATGACAATCAAAATAATTTGGTAGAGAGGGAGTCCTTGAAGAGACCATGCGTGCCAGAGCAGAGCTACTTTCCAAATACATTTGAGCGTGATAGTGATCAAGTAGGTTCAGAAGAAAGCAGGTTTGTATGAGACTGCATAATCTGTTTTTTGTTTCTGAATGAAACACTCTTGTACTGCCCTCTCAGTTCTCTGGCCAGCTCTACTGGGCACCTGTTGCTGCCTTGGAAGGAGCCCATGGGTGCCTGACAGACTAATTGCGTTGAATGAATGCAGGACCTGAAAAATAGTCTTCTTTCCTCATTCAGAGAGTAATACTTGTTAAACTGCATAGCTTTAAATACAGAGGAAACAGTACTTCTGATCATCTGTAGTGTCAGTCAATCAGTCCTATCTTTTTCTTTGTGCTGCTTAATTGCTGGGGAAATATTTAACTATAAGCAGCTTACATGTTTCTGAAAAATCTCTCTGATCACATATTGTTTTGCCTCTTCAGTTTTGGAAAATCTAAAAGGAAAATACTATTATTTGGTGTCTAACCAGTAATGTGTTTTAATAGAGTGGAGATGAACAGCACTGGTTATTTGCGGCTTCTTTCTTGCTTAATTCAGTAGCTCTTGTGTCCCACAGCACCGAACAGCACAGCTTGTATGTCGTCTCTACTGCTCCTATAAGCAGCTCCAGGAACTTTTTTTGAACTTGTATCTTTTAGAAGGTCCTTGAGCCTGGCTATCTATAGCTCACCAGAGAACAGCATGTCCCGTGTGCTGCACTCTGCTCATCACATCTTGGAATTGTTCTGGGCGTGCATAAGCCACTCATGTGGGTGAGATGAAACACAGACCTTTCTAACATTTTGACTCCCTTTATCCTCTCTGTAGGAGCTCAGCAGGCAGGATGTACAGCGATTTGGAAATTTCTGCATTGAGTTCCTAAAACAGCTGAGTCAGCTCCAAGGTTTCTCATGGCTGTGTTTTTTGTGTCTGTTTCATAGATGGTGATAGGACTGTGGACTGCCAGTGATGATAAAAACAAACATCTATTTGTGGCAATTAGACATTGATGTATCTGGAGCTAAGCTGTACTGTTGTTGGCAGGATTACAAGAGCTGGGTTGTTTGGAGATTTAATGTTCTCATTGTGGCTATTGAAGGGCAAAACTGAAAGCTCATAAAACTGAAGGCAGGTCGTATCAACAGACCAATTAAAGACAGTGTGTATCATGGATACAAATGTTTGTGAGCTGTATTGCTTACACAGTAATCATTATTTTTGACCTTTCAGCATGAACTCTGTTGATCCTCATCACTTTTTCATGCAGGATAGTCTTTTAGAGAAAATACTATCAGACATTACTTCATACAGTCCCTGATTTTAGTTGGATTTCTGCAGTCCTGATTAAAACCAACTTGGTTTTACTGGAGTGATGTAGGGGACAAAACAAGCCAACTTTTGCTTTCTGTGGTTTTCACAGTGCAGGCCATCTGAAAAGATGAAAATGGTTTTCCCAAAAAGGAATACTTTTTCCCACAGGTTTCATTACTAAATCGGAACTTGAGCGAATGATTATTGTGTGCAGTTGAATGGCATTCACTTTAATTGTGCATTTGCAGGTGGCACTGTCTTCTCTGCCATGAGGTAGGAGAAGGTCTAAGGACTTTATCTGTTCGTGACACAGCCACTGGAACAGCAGCAAGGTAGCTGGGTTTGCAACCACAACACTGTTAAAACACAGATAACTTTAAACAACTATATTCAAAACAAACTTCTGTCTCACCAATGCCCAACTGATTTCTAATAAAACCAAGCTTTAGCTCTTCTTTTGATCTGTTTCCATTGAGGCTTGTTTGCATGATGCAGATGCAAAGGAAATACCTGCTTTGTTTCAGTCTGACATTTCCATTAAGATTACTCTTAGTATAACCTTGCTTCACAAAAACAGATTCAAACCTATTTAAGGATAAGATAAGGGCCTTATCTTGTGGCAGAAAGCTGCTGAGCCCAACTGGTGAGGATTCTTAGTTGCTGTGAATTGAAGAGAAAATGCATAGACTCGGAGCTTTTGTTACATACTTTTTTGATGTGTCACTAGTTCTCACTGAAACTAAATTCACGAAGAAAGTTGGTGCCCTGATACCAGTTGAGAAGGTTGATATGGGCCTACATGTAAATCATAATCACAGTAAAACCCAATACTGGCCAAATGACAGCTAATCCAGCATCCTTCTTTATGATGTTTTTTCTCTCTATGCTCAGTGGAATATGCAGCTCTTATGTTGCTGTAAGCTACCTTTAAACGGCATTAAACAGTGTTCTTGAAAAACACAAATAATGTACGGACTTTCATCCATTTCTTGCTAAACACCTTAGTTAAACTGTTGCAAGTCCCTATATCCTGTACCTTTTCCATTGTGGTTCTCTCTTTTTTTAATACCATGGTAACTAGAATTAGTAATAAGTGACAAAATGAAATATGATGAGCAAATTTCAGCTCTTAAAGCTCCCTTTAATGATGTGAAAGTTAATCTTGTGCTTCTGATTTTTGTCCTGCTGGAGTCCCGACTCTTTCCATCAACTAAAATCGGGGTCTCACCTCCAGAAATACACCTTAATATTAGAAAATGCACATCTCTACGCTTAAGGACCAAACTGATTGCTATAATAACTTTTTTTTCCTGTCTCCCATACCTTTTCTTCTGAATTGAAATGTACTCTTTTATCAGAAATTTCTCACAGGTACCCATATTACATGATCAAGTCTCTTTTTCATATTATTTTGAACAAAGCCTGAAGGGAGAACTTCTCTGGCATCATCCATAATTCAGAATTTTATAGCTCTTTTCTGATTGTGCTGAAGTTTTTCAACATTACTTTTGAAATACACACACACCAGAACTAAGCTTGCGTTACTTTATGGTCCTGTCAGAGTCACATAGAGGAGTAATGCTGCTGCCCTACTGTTACTTTGAATTCCCTTCATATATTGTACTCACTGGCTGCAGCATAGCTTTGGGAGTTCATGGTCTGTTGTTGCTTCATGTTTTTTAAAACATTTTTAAACCATTACCTTAAAGATTGTCATTTATTGGTGGCAGAACCAGCAAAAGGTCTCACAAATTTCCTTGATTATGCAAGGTGGAAAAAATTCCACTTACTCCAAAGCAAAACTCTCTAACTGATGGCAAGGCATATCAATAATCACATAATAAGTAATGTAATTTATTATATTCTTAAGATTTTTGACAGTTGTCACATCCAATAAAGAATTGCAGTTTTCCAATATCCCTATAGACTGGAAAGTAAGTTTTATTTTGAAGTTTGGAAACCGAGGCACAAATTTGTCACCGGCCAGAGTGCTGCCGTACCTGTACTGAACCCGCTTTTACTGAGTCCACAACCTATTCATTCCCATCATGATGTTATTCTGAAAGTTATTCATGATGTTATTCCTTACATGTGGACATCATATCTGTTTTTAGGACAGTCTTGTGCGGGTTAGTGGTCTCTTACCAGTGCATGAAATGCACCATGGCAGCATGAATTTAGTTGCTCAGCAAGTCTGCATTCCTTGGCACAGGGATCAGGATAATACTGCTGGTGTCCAGACCTACTGTTTTCATAGTGCTGCATTTCCTCACTAATGGCTTATGAGGCAAATATTTAAGTGCTTATTGTTACATATTCTCCTTTCATCTCATTATTTATAGAGCAATTGTTAGGATTGTGAAACTATACTTTTTTTTTCCTTTTTTAAAAAATAAGTTCAAGCAGCAGAAGTTGAAGACTTTCAAGTGTGCACTTAGGAGTTTGTTCACGGTGACTGTTTTGTCTCCTGTGGTTCACTCCTGGCACTCCTTCAACTCAGCAGCCCTCGATCAGCAGAGCCTGCTGTGCTCCAGCGCCTGAGCTCCTGCAACACCTCTGCGTCCTCACTGGAATGAATTTGAGAGTTGTCAGACCCTGGTAGATAGATGATCTTCCACCCTTAGAAGTCCTGTCAAATCTACTGAAGTATCTTTTATGGTGGAGAACAGACACTAAGTGCTTCAAAGGACTTACTCAATCTTCCATCTTTTTTTCTCTGCTGTTAAAGATGTGGGGCTCAGGTCAAGTTCAGCATGGGACCTTTTGCTTCATGGAAACTTTTGTACTGAAAGGAAAGGCTCACCTAGTCGTTAAACTAAAAGAACTATTTTAGGAACTTTGGGTACTTTTGTTGGGCCAGATACTGTGCATCTCCTGGGGAGCAGGTTGTCCTCTTTGCAGTATGTTTGTTTTACTCCTTTTTGTACCTGCAGAGAGTTTTTGCTTCAGTGTACTTCATGCTTTTACCTTGCCCCGATCACCACAGTATTGCTGTAGAAAAGGACTCTTTGGGATGTTCCTTTTCCTGCTCAGGAGACCAGTTGTTCCTCTGATCACAGCTGTTTTCTTGGAGCCCATGTCAGACTGGAAGCCCTTGTCTCATCTGAAAGATGATCGCTCCTCTCTCCCCTTCCCTGTCCCATGATGACAGCCAGATGTACCTCACAGCCTGGATTGGTCTTCCGCACTGTCTGGAAGTAAAGGCAGGAGCTGTTCAGGCAGCTGGAGCTGGAAAGATGCTGGTACCAGTCCAGGAGAAGCTGAAGGGATCCTGGTCTGAGATGTTTTCCTCTGAGCTGCAGTTTCAGCCCCTCTGCTTTCCCTGCTGATGCTTTGGCAGCACAAGGCAGAATGAGGGGCTGCCCTGCTGCCTGCCCCCACCTCATGGCATGGCTTGCTGCTTCCTGGGGCAGAGCCATGGACTTTCTGTGGATCAGGGAAGTGTGGGAGAATCCAACACAGCCTTCCAGGCCTGGTTGTCTGCCTCACCTGTGCTGCCCATGCCAGCCTGCCTCTCCAGGGCAAGCTTTGCCATCTTGTGAACCCCAAGGCTGAATTGTCCAACGTTCCACTTGAGACAGAGAGCAGAAGAGTTTTTTTTAATTATTACTTTTTTTTTTTTTCAGAGCATGCAACAATCTCTAGAAGTGTAGAAAACAGGATCCTGTTCAAAATTACTGCCCTGACCGAGCCCACATCCTTGCCCAGTGATCAGGCCCTTGGCTCAGAAGGTCTGGTGTGAGATGCAGCCCCTGGAGGAGCCAGGTCAGGATCCTGTCTTCTGCTACCCAGAGAGCCAGGGATCCACCACTGCTAGAATCAAAGAAGCTAGTCCCTAGCACTTTGTTTAGGGAGTGTTTGTTTACTCTGCCCTCCTGACACATATCCATGATTATAAGGCCCTTAAATTTTTTTAGTTTTTAAGTGTAGTTATCAGAAATGTTCTAAGTCATCTTCTCTTTACCCAGTGCCCGAGCACTTGCAGAGGGGAGTGCCACTTGCTGTGTGGCCCTTTCATACTTGCAGTCACTGCCACACTGCAGGGTCATTACCCAGTGTTTGTTTTAAATGTCTGAAGTCCAGATCTATGCTGCTATGTTAACCCACCACTTCTGTGTAGTCTGGAAATGTTAAAACCATAAATTATTATAAACAAAGTGCCTTTGGGGGAGCTTATATATTGTGGTTATTTAAGTAGTTCTAGAGATTTCTGCCTTAGAAATCAATTATGCTTTCTTCTGCTCATAAAATATATACAAGATCAGAGAAATAGTCCACAGTTCACTGAAGAACAAAGGTATATTTAACAGAAGATATATTTCTACCGACTATATGCTTTTTTAATTAGGATTTTAGCTTAAAAAAATAATTTCAGGTTGCTTCATCTGCTTTCCATCTGTAACTGTTTCAGCTAGAATACATAGCTAAAGGTTTAATTGAATCAGTGCCATTATATAAATACAGAATTTCTGTATATGTACATTTCTCATTCTGATAGCTTCCAAAAGATAGCTAAGTGACCATTAGAATAGTTTAACAAGAAAAGATTTTTGTTTTATGAGATGTAAGTTCTCCCACATAAAATACAACATGCTGGAACTAATTTTCATTGCATGGTTATGGTTAATGGTTAAAAATTTTCAGTCTGTGTAGAACCATTTCCATACCACTGACCCATCTGTTTTAAAGAGACCTTGTCTCGAATAATACATGATATTTGGTCATTGAGGAGGAACTCCCATGGTCCAGTGTATACTCAGTAGACCCTTGAAATTTAGCCCTTGGTTTTGAAAGGTTCAATATTTCAGTGTCTGGCCATCTTTAACCCTCAATGAATATTTTGTCATAATAGATAAAGTCCCAAGTAAACTGCTGTAATTTCCAACCACATCCAGGAGGAACAAAGTGAGTTAAGGCTGGAGCCTAAAACTTGTAGGCAGAACTAATAAAGCTTCTCTTTGTTGAGGTTTTAGATGTTGCTTTGTTCTCATATGCCCTGGTGAAAAAAATGTTTCTTTTAAAAAAATATTTTACAGACACTTAATCTTGGTTGTGTCTAATGCCTTTCAATATTTTTAAAAGAAATTCCAAGTGGATGAGTTATTTATGTGTTTAGCTTTTATTTTCCATTATGTCTTTTAATAGGTTCCAGATCTCATCTATATTGTAATGGCTTCTGTGTTACGGAGCACCAAAATTTACTGGGTTAAACACCCATTTTTCTTGCCTCTCTGACATGAAAGTGCCATAGACCTATACAATAAATTGCTAACACATTCGTGAGCTTGGAAGCCCGTGCAGTCACCCTCCCTGTCTGCACACAGGCTTCACCAGACGTGAGGAGGCCCCGGTGCACTTCAGCACACCTGGAAGCACCACGTTATTCCTAGCACTCAGGTGAACATGCTTGGAAGACATGATGATTAAAGGCTGTAAATGGAGAAGTGTTCAGGCTTGAATTCTTTGTAAATCACTTCCCTCAACCAACATGTTGAAGCACATGTAGAGCATAATTTTATAGACTTGTCTGAGACCTGGGGTATGTGTATGGAGTACGTAACGTGATGTCAAAAAGAAGAGATAACCCAAACTGCTGTTTGCTTTCCCCCTCACCATCCTGTCTTCCCCACGCATATATTTATTTCGTTTTTTGTTTTCCTTCTGGCTAGATTTACTTGAATTTCTGGGAAAATCAGGTGTTTAGAGGCCAGAACAGCACAAGGAGTGGGGCAGAGCTTTTAGCATCTTGGAATTGCCACCGTGAATCCCTGATTTTTTTTCCCCTGGTTTTTGAGACTATAAGCTCCAGGAACTGAAATATAGCATTCTGCACTCAAGAATTATTCCATAGAAAATTGAGGGAGCCTATAATTAAGCACTTGTGCACAGATAGCAGTATTGGAAGAATAAATTTGGTGCCAGTCTCTCCAGAAGTGGTTGAAAACTGTAAATCATGAAGCGAATAGATAATCACAGATATGACAAACTGTAGCTGCATCTGCTGATTATTTTCTCCTCAACCTCTTGCGTACAATTAAGAATTCAGATTTGACAGCTGGGAATGATTTTCAAATGTTGATGTGAAGCAGAAAGTTCTATTCAGAAACTTTCAGCAGTTCTTTTATCTTCCCCATTCGTTATTTTTTCTGGAATAGGTTAAAAAAGATAGTACTTGACCTGCTCTGCATTGAGATAGAAAAGAGATCATTATAAACTCAGATATGGATTTATGCTTAATGATCCACCTTCTAGTGTGACTGAGTTCAACAGCAAACAGACTGAATATCTGTCAACAGGCTAAACTTTCTTTGGTCAAAAAACTTCATCTGTTAATATTTTATTTTCCTAGTTCAGCAGAAAGACATCTTTCAAAGGATTCTTGTTTATAGTTGCGGCAAAGAAACTAAGATAAGAAGCTCACAGTGAGTGCCTGTTAAATTAAAGTTAGAGACAGTACACAAGGGAAAATTATTAAAAACTGAGGGTAGTTACTAATGTAATCATACATCATTATATACACTGGTTAGCACAGAGTTCTGTATGTAAATGTACCAATACACTGAATGGACAGATCTGTGTAGACCATGTCTACATATAAAATTCCTACAGAAAGATCTCATGCCTGTCACTGTGCTCCATGTGAATCTGAGTTCAAAGCATTTGGCATTTAGGGTGTCAAAAGCAGCTCTTCAAGCATCAGGACAGTGTTTATGTTCTCCAATTTTTTTGTATTCTGCCAGTAAAACCTCTCTTTTTAATGATCCAACAAGCAGGTACAGGAGTTTTATCTGAATATGTATGCACATGGATTTACACACTTCCTTTACAACAGCAGATGTTCAGACATCTTTCCCATGTCTTGTAAAGTGAACTGTGCATCTTTTCCAATATGGTAGAGGATTATTGTGATTAATCTGGTTAATTAATTAGTCCCTCTAGAAATGGATAAAAGAAGAATTGCATTTTTGGTAAGGGTACGTCCTGACGGGAGGCACTAAGGGCAAGTTTATTTATTCTCATTTGACACCAACAGTTGTAGTGTACATTTTACCTTCAAATATTTTCTCCTCTGTTCTTTTCATTTGCGCATTTCCAGTTGCTTTGCAGTGAAACAACATATTTTTATTTTTCATCAAATTTTTTCAAGTCTTAACCTGATTGTTTGCGGATCAGCTCCAGGAAACCTGTCTGAAGTCTACACCAATGTGTCACATTTTGGATTTTTGAAAGATAACCTGCTTTATCAGCCAAAGAACCATTATTCTTTAGAGCCAATATTCTACTGCTTATCTTTCTCTTTATTTCTTCTTTGCTTAGTTGTGTTGGGGTTTTTTAGTTTTATTTTATTTCATAACAGTACTATGCCCATACCTAAGCTTTTCATTTTTTTCTTCTTTTGTTCCATTTTAAAGGTGCAGAATTATGCTCCCTTCTCTAACTTGGTCTTGTTCTCCTGTTACCTGGTCTGAGGAGTTTGTATTGCCAGCTGCTCAGGTTAAGAAGCTTTCTTCCTACAGCCTTTGTAATTTGAGGTATTTTTAAGGATAGAGACATAGGAAACTTTTACATCATTTTACAAGCTGAACATCGAGAATAAATGTTGTTTTACACTATTTCAATATTAATTGAAACAACCAGTTTTCCAGAAAATTTGCTTAGAATGGAGGAGCCGTGATCCAAATTCACTTAGTTTTTTACACTGGTCACACTAATTTTCAGTGTATCCAGTGATTATGGAAAATTTTGCTCATGGTAGACTGTGGTGTTTTCTGGGGTTTCAGCTGGAAGAAAACAGTAGTATCAGGTGGTGGGATAAGTTAGCAGATGGTATGAGAGAGGGAAATAGTGAACAATTTTCTTAGTACAAAATAATCTGCATCCACCGATTAACTCAAAGCAATAAAGCAATTTCCAGTGCAGCCAGATGTCAAGACTTATGTGCAGGAGCAAAGAACATGGACCATGCAAGGTCCTGAGGACCTGGGCATGTGAAGCACTGGCTTCAGAAAAACTTGAGAGCTGTCACTGCATATTCAACCAATCCTGACCTCTCAAGATGACTTGGAGTGGGAGGGCCTTCGTGGCCTTGGAATTTGTAGGAGCAGGGAACTCTTGAGTATTGCTAGGAAGATGACACTGCTTACCAAATTGAAATTGAACTTCTTTTTTTCTAGTTCTGTTTTCCCCAGTTTGAAAAGAATGGTGAATTGTAAAGACCCAGAGAAGCCTTCTTGTTAATAGCCTGAGATTATTCATCAGAGTAAGCAGGATTTCCCAGCTTTAGACAAGTTCCAAACAGCTCAAAATCAAGACAAGATGCACACTTTTTGGAATCCACATTTTTGCATGAGAAAAACTATCCACTTGAATAGATGTTGGTTAGGGGTTTTTTTTGGTTTGGTTTGATTTGTTGCTTTTGTTGCTATTCTTGCTCTTTTGTTGGGTTTTTTGTTTGGGGTTGTTTTTTTTTTTAATATGTGCTTTATTGTAACAAGAATGAATTTGGATTAGCCCCACTGCCTGTGTTCAGACTAGTGGCTTGCTCTTAACTGAATCTTGGTTTGTATGTTTTAACTTTCATCAGGAATGTGAGCATTTCTAATTTTCACCTCTTTAAAAAATCAGAAAATTTATAACAACGGGTTGTGGGATACTAGCTCTTCTGCTTCTCTGTCACACTTGGAGATGAAATCTTTCCAATAATAGGGTAGCAGACTGGAGAAATAGTCATATGAACAAAGAGCTGTTGAAACCCTTTGAATTAAAATAAAAGCAATGCTACTCTACACCCTAATCAATGGAAAGGGCTGTTTGAGCCATAGGGGTTTTATATTTCTTTTTTGTTTATGGATTTACGAAGAGAATTTTCAAAAGTTGACTTCAGGTCTTCCTTCAGAGCACAGTTGCGATGTAATTACAAGATAAGTATTGGGGAAGAGGGAGCATGGAAAAAAAGATAGCAGTGATGATGGTTTTCAAATAATGTATTTTATACACCAGGAAGAAAGTGATTACTAAAAGGTTAGGCCAGATTATTATTCATGAGTTTTCCGAGCTTTTAAACAAATTGTTGTGCAAATGTTCATAACGTCATCATTTTCTCCCTCTCAAAAGGTGTTCAGATCTCCACATGTGCAGCAGACCAAGTGTACCTCCAAAACTAGGCATGTTGTTTGTGCTTGCAATTGCAGATGATCTTGTTATGACAATGGAGCTTCTGTGAGGAGTTATCTGGGGGCTGTGTGGATCCTTTCTCACTTCAGTTCCTCTTACAGCTGGGAGCTGCTACTGTACTGCAGAAAAACCCTCTCCTTTTTGGGCACTGTGCTTTGGTTTCAAAGCCAAATGCAATTAAGTCACCCTGATTAGATCATTAGAGCCTTCAGTGAAATCTGCTCAGTAACATGTCTGAACTTTTGCTGTGGTTCCAAATGAATAATTTTTTGGTATTTGACTTTGCTTTGAAATGTGGAGTGCTCCTTGCCTGAAGGGGTATCTGGTATTGTATAAACATGGAAGGTTTCAGACCATTTGAGGGACACAGTGCAGAATAATTCAGCCATGCTGAAGATCTGAAGTATTTCAGCAGTATTATTAACACTGTGCTCTGTATCTGCTTCATCTTGCTGAGAATTTTACAAATTAGGGGGCCTCCTCACAAACACTTCTGGAAGAGCTCACCAGGCAGAACTAGCTGAGCTCTCTCTCTCCTGTATAACTTCTGTACATGACCCTGTGCATTCAGCACCAGGCATAAAGTCCTTACAGGCATCTCCCTCCCCAGACACTTTGCTCCCATGGTACACCATGTGCCTCCTGAGTGGTAACGGAGTGTTGCAAAGTGTGGAACACTGGATATTGAATATTCTCCGTGTCAAGGCTGGCATGAGGGCATTATTTACCACAAAGGTGAATCCATAGGGAGAGTAGCAATTTGCTTTGAAAATCAGGGTCACTTTCACTCGCCATGTGCCACTAAGCTACTTTCTGTGGCGAGCCTTGCCCCTGGTCACAGTGATCTGTGGGAATGCACAAGTCACCACCAGCTGCATGTGACATGTTCACTTTACGTGTCCTCACAGTATTGTAGGGGTAAGACACGGCCATAAGAATCACCAGTTGAAGAAAAAAGAAAAAAGAATATGAAGGTAACAGTGAGTGATGAAAATACAGATACAAAACTGGGAAGACAAAATATACAGAAGAAATCCCCTAAACATCTGACACCACCAGCTGTGCCTCCACCTACTTAAAAGTAGTGGGAGGTTTCTTGTGAGCACTCTGACTCTGTTTTTGTTTGTTTGTTTTCAGTGATAGAAATTCACTGAGATTTACTGTAGGATTAACCACTGTTCAGCATGACTTAGGCTAGCAGAATGTGACTGCTTGACTAGTGTGAGACCTCTTCGTCAGAAACAAAACCACTGAAAATTCTAAGCAAAGCCTGGGAATAGAGCACATTATTAATAGTTAACACCATTTTGGTGACTCTTCATTTTAGAAGTCAGACTGTTAAAGCTACTTATTTTCAGAGTTCCAACCTTTTGTTTGTAGTTTATAGAAATACAACATTAGTCCTTTAGACTTCACATCAGCTCTGTGCCAGTGAATTTGACTATATGAATAGCTGAGTTCTTCCTTCCAGCAAAGAATGTTCTTCACAGTAAGCATTTTTGTGTGCTCCTCTGCACCATTCCAGTTAACATAAGAAAATCAAGAAAAGGAATGATAGCCTGAAACATAGTTGGCAAAAGTTTTATACTTTCATACTGAAATGTGTTTCTTTTGCCAGTAAGTTTACTAAAATTCAATTTTTTTTTTGAAAGTACAGTGCC
The DNA here is from genome assembly GCA_013399195.1 of Dicrurus megarhynchus. Taxonomy (NCBI): domain Eukaryota; kingdom Metazoa; phylum Chordata; class Aves; order Passeriformes; family Dicruridae; genus Dicrurus; species Dicrurus megarhynchus. Next base: position 319,159 of record VXAD01000993.1, read on the forward strand.
TTAGGAAAGCTGTAGTACTTGCTAGGGAGGTCATATTTATTAACCAGAAAATAGTAATTGGAAAAGAGATGAAGCATAGTCTGTTGCTTTAGAAGTTATTCTTTGAATTGGCCAATTTTCAACTATGAGGAAGTCTAGAAGGACCTATCCCATTTCTGCCTCCTAGATTTTTTTTCCCAATACCACACTGGTAAAAGATTGCATGTGAGGCTTCTGTTTTTCCAATAGACGATGGAAATATAAATAATCTCTGGGGTTTTTCTTAGTTCTAATGAGTTAAGCCTAGTCTGGAAAGAATATGCACAGAATGGAGAGATGCAATTTGGACACGTGTTTTGCTGTAAATACAGGATGTTGTGAAATAGCAGATTCAGGCATTAGGAATGCAGCACTCTGAGGTGGTAGGTTGTGACTCTACTTGCAGTGATTTGCGTAGCATTTTCTGCAGGCCTTTATCAGTTTACTTTTATTGCTATTTCACTTCCCATGTGAAGAAGTGGAAGACCCCCTTCTGGCAAAGAAACCTTTGCAAATTACACTGACCAAAGGAAGAGTTGCCCTTCCTGATCCCACTATTCCATACCCACCATGAAGATTTTTCAGTTTACACAGTTACTGGCTTTCCCTTCTTTGTGGTCTCATCAGTTTTGACTGTGGAAGAGATGTGCTTTATCTTACCCCAAAATATCAGATATTTAGAAGAATTTGTCAAGTGCTTTAATATCCTGTGATGCCCTTTTAAAATATTGCTTTATTATTGCTTTTAGGCAAAAAAAGGGAAATACTAAAAGCACTTGGAAAAGACCAGATAATTCATAAGACATGTGAAGGCTAGGTATGGTCAGTCAGATATTCCTAGCTATGTCCCACTGATGGCTTGTGGCAGTCTAGAGAAAGAGAGACCTGGCTCTTCACATGCGACTGACTTTTCTTCTCCTTGCATGCGAGTCAAACAAAGCTTAGTCTATCCCAGACACTGTCATACAGATTTTTCAGCTATAAGCCATCCCAACATTTGGTGCAGCAATGCACACAAGTGCAACTGAGCTGCCATCACAGGGGACATGACTGGAAGAGCTGCTGTGAACCAGAGGTTCTTGTTTTGCTCGGTGATCTGCCCTGCACCAACATGAATCAAGTAGATTGAGAACTAGCAAAAGTTGCTCCTTGGGGATTTGCCCACAGATTTGGGCTTAGGCAGCTCTACAAGAGACACTGGGCAGGTGAAGGGTGTATGGCTGGAGCTCACTCTCCCATTGCTCGCTGCTCCTTCAGACTGCCCAGTGTGTGGCAATTTAGGAGAGGTCTGTAGCCAGCTTATCTGAGTCATAACATGGCTTTTATGGCCTCTGCTTCAAGGAGCCAAGGATGTTCAAAGTGGCTGATAGCTGCTCATCTTTATCATCCCTGCAGCTGAAATCAGGCACTTCCCACCTATTAATGTGTGCTCTGGAGTTTGAGAGCTCATCTGAAAATCGGTTTGTTCACCTCATGAAGGTTAACATTTGGTAGGGGTTTTTTTGTTTGTTTGCTTGCTTACTTGGAGCATACATTTGACAAAGTAACAGGAGTTTGCAAACTGTTTTTACCTGTTTCTTGGGCCAAGTTAACACACCTTTCTCAGTCCTTGCACAATAAATGCTGCAGCTGGAGTTGCAGACTTTAATAAGCTGGTATCTGTTGTAGATCCTCAGAAGAAAGGTCTCAAAGGGTGAGTACTGTTTTGTTCCTTCTTCCCCTCTCCCCATGTTAAATGCTATCTAATAAGGATTCCTTCTAGACCATATGTTACCATTATTTGTCTAGTATTTACTAAGCCATAAAAAGGGAGGTGCACAGTTTCACAATAGTTTTTGTTCCAAGTTTCCTTTAAGTATTTCATGCAAACAAGACATGCAAGTTCTGTTAACTAGATTGAAAGGATTCATGATGGGAGAGTATCTTTCCAAATTAGAATTGTCTACAGAATGCTTTTAAAGACATCTGTGGGGTCTTTCTGTACTCTTAGGCCGCACAAACTTTTTTTTTTTTTTAATTTTCATTTGCTTTTCAGGCAGGAAAATATAAGAATATCTAGTTAATTTAGAAACATACTTTTCTGGATGTTCTTCACTTATTTTTTTTTTCTTCGTATTTTTCTACTGTCTGCCTTTCTCTCATTCCTCTTAGGAGAACAATTTCTGTTTTCTTTCAGCACAGGAGCTATCTTTGTAAAGGTCAGCGTGAGCAATGCTGTTGGGTAGCTCTATCCACCATTATTAGTCAAACCTTTACTACAGAAGGGTATATCTTTTCAAAGAAAAACCCAATTTTTATAGATTTCTAGACCATTAATTTATAAATAATTTAATCTGACACTGAATTATCTCTATGTCCTATAAGTAGCCCCATGCATTTAAACTTCAGACCTCTGAGTTCTGAAATTCAGCAAACGCTGTCCTAACAATCATTACCATTTAGTACCTAAAATTCCGCTTTGAGAAATCTCTTAAAAGATTTCCGTTTTCCAGACAGGGAGCTTTGAATGAAATTTATAAGAAAAAGTAATAGATATTGGGAAAGAATCTAAGCCATTACTAATAAAATCAACAAATAGTCCCTCAGTTCACATCCCGAAGGGGTCTGTGGAATCATCAATTTCTTGAATTACACCAGTGAATCAGAAGAGACATCTAGGTATTGTTGCTACTGGGTTCTTTTGTTATGCCCTACTTTCTTGTGTTAAAGCTCTGACAGAAAGATATATGACATAAAATTATTTATTAATAGCTCCGAAATAATCAAACTATTATTTCTTTTTAGAATTCAGTGTTCCTTCAGAAAAATGAAATATAATCTTATTTCTTTCAGCATTGTTTTACAACTTGCACCCTTGCCTTATTGGACACTATTGAAATTACTGGCTACTTATTCAGTTCTTGAGATAAACAGAACTGAAAGCTCAGTCAATGCATGTCAGGGCAGATATGATCATCCACTAGATTTTTTTTCCACTTGGCTTTCTTACACTACCTAACCTTCAGTGAACTCCCTGCAACATCTGCTTTCACAGAATTCTCCTTAATCCACCTTCATTGTCAGACTGGGTTTTCTGTTTGATTTTTAGAAATAGAGAAAGAATCGTACTTCTGGTAATTTCAGTAACTAGAGAAAAATGACTGAGGATGGAAACTGATTTAAGAGGGTTAAAGGGATAATAGGGTAACACAGTCAATGTGAATGGAAGTCTTGAATATGTTCATGTCTTCATAAGAACTCAATATTTCCTTTTGAGTTCATCAAATCAGAGTATCTTCAGTTTTGAATTACTTCAGCCCAGAACCTTCAGGTTAAAAAAAAAAACAAAACAACAACTTCTCAGTCTTTCTTCTGCAGCAACCAAATATAAGATCCTATCATATGAAATATTTGTCATACAACCATTATCTCCCACATAAACCATCTTTGCATCTCTTTTCTGAGTGGATTAGAATAAGAACTGTGTTTTCTAGCTAGTCAACCTGGATATTATTCCTGGGAACAACAATGCCTATCATCAGTTCATGTTGTGAACAGCATGCTGAATAGAATAGCACTGCTGAGTATTTCTCAGGGTCATGATTTCTGTCAATCAGAATTGATACAAGTGCAAGCAAGAAGATAATCTCTTGAGGACACTGAAGGGAAAACACACACCTCTGCAGTGCACATTTAGGTGCTATAACCAACCATCACAGAATTTTCCTTGCTAACAACTGCATCAGAGAATAGGCGGCCTTGATGTTTGTAAAAAGACAATATACATTTCACTGCTGTTTGGAGAAAAAAGTTCCTGTCCAAAGTTTTCCTATCCAAAAAAATTGGCAAGTGAGGGATTAGGAACAGAGACCAAAAAAAACTAAGTATTGCTTCATGGCCAAAATAGAAATTATTTTCTAGTTTCCAAGATAATACCAAGACAAAGAGCAAACACCAGACAGGAGCAAAGCTACAACAGAATATCTGCAGAGTCTATGAACATATTTATTTTCACAAGACTAGGTACCAGTATGTCCCTCAGGACTCATGTTCACCTATGTTCAGACACATCTAAAAATACCACTGCCAGTATGTTCTGCTTTATAATTCCTGTAGAATCACCTGTTGAATGTGAATTATTCTCAGAAAATTCCTGCAAGAACAATACATTAGAGCCCATTCTTTCTTTACTTTGAACCTTTCAAATCTGTTTTTGAGGCTTAAAGACACTTAAAGAGGGTAACTTGTAGGGATGCCTGTAGTAAAACACATTCCATGAGCTTCTGTGGAGTCAGGATTCCTTTTGTGTGCATACCTGTAACTCGTGAGACATGCTCTCAATAGTATCAGTAACCAGGCAAATGGATAATCTCGAGTACAAACTGCATTATGTTCTGGGTGCAGTGTTTATTGCCTGTTGGAGGCTGTGTCGTGTAATTAGAAGAAACTGAGACAGTTTTTTCAAATATTTGTGTATACCATTTTTTGTTTGAACAGATAACATTTTCTCTTGCAGTATTTAGGAGAGGGGAGGCACTGAAGAATGTGAGGTCATTGAATATTCACAAAAGAGCAGAAGAAGCTATGTACTGCTCATCTGGTTTTGTCTACTAAAGCTTAGTTCATTTCAAAGTTTCAAGTTCTGATTTGGTAAATTTTCAGCAGTTCTAAGGACACTGTGTTCTAAAACATGCATATGTTCTAAAAGAACACTAAATCATGAAAGAGAAAACTCAAATGTACATACTCCTGTCACTGCACCTCCCTCTGATATGCAGAAAAGATAACTATTGGCTCATACTAATCACAGAATGGTTTGGGTTGGAAGGGACCTTAAAGATCACCTAGTTCCAACCCCCTGCCATGGGTAGGGACACCTTCCACTAGAGCAGGTTGCTCAGAATTCCATCCAGATTGTCCTTGAAGACATTTGGGGATATTAGGCTTGCTTTCTCCTAATTTTTGATACTTTGTCATTTAAGAGTGATGCAAGCACTGTAGCTAGGAAGGTTTTTGGTGAACAAAGATGTTCAATGTAAAGATCCCAACTTGTAAAATGTTTAAGCATTTGAAGAGAAGACATGCAAAATACAAGTAAATAAGATTTTAGAAAGACATCTCTCTTTATAGCACATAAGAATAGAGAATTGCACATTCCTTTCTGCATGGATGTGTTATATCCCCTCCCCCAGGCTGTCCTTAGGAAAAAACCCTATACTCTATTGCAAATTATTATCCACTGGCGATGGGCCTGGCCCCTTACAAGTTGGAAACATTTTATATGCTGTAGACTCTTTCCAGTTTTAAAGCCCTGTGTTGGCTTGTGAACAATGATGACATCAACTCTTGAAATGCAACTCCAGCTTTGTTTCCTGTTCCGTAAGGTTTATAAAGCCAGTAGCATTTGCTTTTGTTCCCAAATAGGATATATTTAAACTGACATACCTGATTAATGGGCTGATGTTATGGTTTGTTTATTATTTGGTTTACATTGTATCCCTTAAGTGTGAGAAGATAATTTTAAGAAGAAAGTTTTGCAGTACATAATAAAACATATTGCAATAAAGACTTCAGAACAATATATAGTATTTGACTATCTATATATAAATCTGAAAATGAAATTAATATGTAAATATCCTTATCAATGAAAACTTAAAGTGTTGCTTTGCAATAGTGATGTCACAATAATTTTCCACAGCCTAAAGTTGGCTGGAGTCAATTAGCCCCTGGCATTATAACAGTGATACCTGATTGTATCAAAAACAGGAATCACTTGGGACTTTGTAGAACCTCACTGTTCGTGTATAATATTATATCTACTTAATATTTATCTATCTCACTTACATGAGATAACTGATATTGAGATAATAAGACTGACTTATTCCCCTGGATTCCACTCTAATTACTTTATAACTATTCAAGTGTAAGCTGGTGTATGCTGCACAAAGGCATTTCTGAGCTCATAGTTCTCTTGTAATTGTGTAGATGACAAGTATGTGTTTAAGAAAGGGTGGAAGGTAATAAAATTCAGTTAATCATAAAACAGCTTTTTATTTTTGATGTTATAGTTCAAAGTTTTAGGTGTTCTAAGGGAAAATGTAGGAGACTGTGCTTTGCAAAACCTCCCTACTGTGCTAAGACAGTGATCCTTACAAGAGGTTAAGAGCAAACTTAATGTGGTGTATAAATGTAATACTTTTCTTTAGCAGTTTTCCCTGCAGTGTGATGGAAATTGTTCATGATTTAATTATTGCAGAAGCCATGTTAGGTAAAAAGGCACTGTGAGTTCTGTTGTATATGGTGGGCCAAGGACAGGAAAAGTGGTTTTGTGATTGAAATGTGAACCAAAGCTTGTTAACTCTCAGACCACAGAAAGCTATGACTGGACCAAAGTTATTCACCCATTTCTCTGTGGTCAAGGGAATTCTGATTAAGTTTTCTAATAATTTTCTTCAATATATTGAGAAATACTTGGTAAGAGAACACTCCCCAAAGAAAGAGGTAGCCACTGGAGTTCTCCACTGATTTTTCTTACCCAGCTTACCCTCAATGAGCATTCTCTAAATTGTTTCTGCTCCACTACTTATTTTCTTAAAAGAAATTAGGAGCTTTGAAGCATATAAATGAAGTAGATTTTGCTTTTTGTAAAAGCTGAGCAGAAAAGCAGGCTGCTGGATGCAGTCCCAGGCATCCTGACATAGGTAGGTGCTCTACTGCATGAACCCTTTCCTAAAGTTGTCTAGGGCAGTAGTTAAAAATGGTCGTTCTTGGCTGAGACCTGCAGTTGCCATCATTTGGAGTTGTGGGCTTTAAGTTATTACAAAACCTGTACATTAAAGTTGTTTTGTCTTCTGAAGGTACACAGCAAAAAGGTAGAACAAAATGTGTGTACACGTTTTTGTTTATACTGTCTTCTGAGTAAATACCATATAATTTTTTCTTCTTTTGGGGTGGGGGAGCAACTCCTATAACCTTTTCATTCTGAATAGGAAGTAATCCAAATTTTTATCACTTTGAGTAGTTTTAAAAGGTTTAAATGGATGAGCAGATCACAGCCTGAAAAACTAGGTAAATTTAATCAATATTGAAGACCAAAATGCAGTCCTAAAACAAGAACTTCTAAAAGAAACATTACAATTAAATCTGAGCAATAAAAGATGAAAAGTCCATGCATTTTTCTGCACTTCAGAGGATGTTGTTCTCAATAGACCATCAGTTGTCGTTGCATACACCATACTGTGCTTTTCAGTGATGGCTGTTGTATGAATAACCAGGTCAGCCAGTTGTTTAAATAAAGTTGGGAGAAAAATATCACAGAAAAATGAGAGAGAGCAACAGCTATGTTCTTCAAACAGCACATTTTCTCTATTATTCTTACTTTTCAAAATACTGGAAACATCTCATGAAAATCTTTTCTTTCTTAGATCATCATTGTTTCTTTATTCCTTTAAAAAGATTTATAATATTTTTTGTTGTTTATCTTTAGCAATATATTGTGATTCCAAGAAGAGGTGATAACAATAGGAGGAAGGGAGTGAATAATAGGAGAGATAGACTATTGGAAATAAAGATACTGCATTTGTCTAATTGTCCCAATTTCTAACAGTGGGATGAATACAGAAAAATGGTAAACAATATTCTTGACACTTAGTAAAGTTTAGTCTCTGAATCCGTATTTAAATTGTTGGATATGTCAGATATTACATGTCAGTGGCTGAAAACCCACAATTGAACCAATAACTGAAAACTGGTCTGTTTCATGCAAATCTTACCAGAATTAGTAAGGCACAGGGAGGTACGTCTTTGTAAACTCATAAGTCTCATTAGGCAACCACATTTGAGATCTTCAGCCAACGTTTTTTCAGTTTTCCACGTCTGTACAATGGAGGCTTTTCACCTACAGAATTTTGCATCACAAAGGAGTGATTCAAGTTCATGGATTCAAATCAGGTTCAGATTACCTTAGAGAAATTAAGACCAATCATCATATTTTCTTCAGCCTGCACTAACCAGTCTGGGTTTGCATGTTGCACTGACAGAATTTAAGTGATATTTAAATTAAGTGATACTTAAATTCTGTAGTGGGGGACAGACAGATCATAAACACAGGAATAATTTCTTTTATGTATTGTCTTGGTTACTTTTATGTGAAATGTGGAAAGAGAAGAGTCTGATAAGCGCCCACCCCTGTAGGTGCTAGGACCCAAGAACAACCAAACAATCTGTTCATGCCTAACTTCGTTAATGAAAATAGTCTCATGGACTTCTTATATGATTATTCCTAATTATGTGCTTAATTATATACTTTATACATAAAGCCAAGACTGAAATATACAATAATCTGCAGGTTCTTGCTTAAAAACCCCTAGACTTATAAGTCATCTAAGGTGAACAAGAAGTTACATTTTCCTCTGTTATTGTATCGGAACTGGAGTACAGATACAATATTGTCTTTATGTAGAGACAATGCAAAAATAAAGTGCTTCAACACAGCATCTCCACATGGGTGGAGAGACAAGATAAGGGGGAAGGCTATGTGACCCTGGAGAAATTCTGAACCTCTTAAATACCAGACTATTTTTTACTTTAAGGGTGTAATTATTTTCTATCTCTTAAAAAGTATAATTTGAACTGTGATCTGAATTCCCTTGAATTTTTTTTGGTCTAGTTCTGGGTGTTTGCTTTTAACAGTTACTATATATATTATATGAAATTATATAAGATAGTATCTTAGCTTTATTTCTCACTAAAATTAGATAAAACACAAGGTTTTAGCTATTTTTTTACAAGAACTGTGAGGAAGATGAAATCAACAAAGTAGAGAAGACCCTTCTTTTTTATTGTTGTTTGGAAATCAAACCCAAAATAGTTTGCCTGGTTAACATATGTCATTTTTAGCTGTAATGTTCAATGAGTTTGAGCCAAAGAGCATATGCAGTTTGAAGGATATGTAGATGTAGAGTGTGCTGGAAAATGTAAATCTTGAAACATAAGAAGTCCTAATGTTTTGTGCAGACCTCTTCCTTTGCTATCTCTTTGAGTGCATTCCTGGTTCGAATTTTGCCAGTCTTTTTGTTTCCATGCTTCCTTTAGAACCATTTGTCATTGGCCATCACCACGTGTGTCATCCCCCACCCCCACAGTTGTTTAAGTGCTGTCTGTAGATCACCTGCAGTTGATCCTGTACATTGACTGTGTTTTCATGGGATAAAAGACTTCACCCTTTCCCTTCTTTGGCACATACTTGTGTGCTTAGCATTTCTGTTGGAAGAACCTCTTTGGCCTGATCCCAGCTGAGTTACTATCCTGACTTTTTCCCATCCCAGAATTGTTGAGAAACACCATTTTCTTGCATCCTCCCCACAAAACCATTGCGCACAGGAAATAGGCAGTTGATCCTCATTTCCTTCCTTCAGTTTCAAGCTGTTTAAGAGGACTTATGAGTCAGCATCCCATTTAGTTGTATATCATCATCTACATACTCATCTCAAGTGCTTTTTGTTCTCATTATCATTTCCCTACAGCTTCAGCTGATTGCATGTCTCTGCAGGATTTCACCCAGCGACTGTAAGCCTAAGGAACGCTAATTGTCATCCTACTGTCCTGGGGTCCTGGCACAACCCCCCTTTGCTTCATTCTGTACTTCTGCATTTCTCTGATTTTAGCTGCTTCTTTTCTCAACAGCAGTGTCATCTTCCTGGGTGACCCATGATAAATGTAATGTGTTTAAATCTATTCTGCTTTTGTAAGGGCTTCCCTTTTGAAATCCATCAGAAGCATAAATCAAGGGCATATTACACAGACTGAAAAAAAGGGGAAAACTTAATATGCTCCTCTTTTGCAGCACTGCCAGTGAAAAGGCACTTTGGCTTGTATGCCACTGCTGACCAGAACAGCAGTGCTGCATTCCTGCGGAGGGAGCACATTGTGCTCCTAACACCCTTCTGTGACATTATTTCAGACTGACTCAGGGGGACAGATGTCTCCTACTAAATCATCAACACAAATGTCTCAAGCATCTGCGTCTTCCTCTGGATACTCAGAATTTCAGTGTTCAACAGGCCTGATCCTGCTTAAAATGGTGAATACATTCCTTTGATCTGCTTAGCAAGCAGATCCCACAAGGCAGACTTGCAGTTCATTCACCCTTGTTTTGAGGGCCCTGGGATAATGACTAATACAGTCAGTCAGCCCCAAGGTATTAATCCTTGTCCTCCCTAAGCTGCTGTGTATTCCTTTGGGTACTACCTTACAAGTGGTATTCACCAGAATTATTCTTATGTCTTTGTTTGACAACATTCAGCACATTCCTGGCAACTTTGCTTTCTTCCTATGACTCTTAGCTTGCTACACCTTTTTCCAGGGCCACCACTTGTTCCATTTAGGTTTAAAGTTCAAAAGCAACATGTTTTGCAGCTGTTTCCTTTGTCTCTGGTACTTTTCTCATTACGATGACGTCTGGCTCCCAAATTTTTCTCAAACGTAATGCCCCTTCCTGCTCATAGCTGCCAGTAGTGACACTCTGCAATCGTTCCTTAGATGTGTGTTGTGTCCCAGCCCCAGCTTCCACTCTCCTTGGCCTCTAGTATTTTCCACCTTTTTTCCAGAGGAAACTACTTATGCTCTTTTGTTGATTTTTTATGTATTACTTTTATATATCCACCTGCCTGTCTTAATGTTTCTTTGCATGCCAGTCCAACATGTACAAGTGTTGGTGCCTCTTGTATTCTATTTGCTTCCACAACTCATAAGAATGTAACACTAGTTCCAACAGGAGCCTCTGTGCTCTGAGGGTATTTGGTAATGGAAAGTGGAAATCTCTGTCATTTTTCCATCTCACTGGGATGTGACAGGCCCACCTTTCACAGGTTTTCCTTGCGCTGTTTGAGCTGGTCAGGTAATGTTCATTCAAGCCAGCTCATATGCACTCATAGATGAGAATGAAATCACAGGCTCTGTACAACTCCATTTAGGAGAAGGCATGGGATCCTATCTGCTGGCCAGCAGAGGTTGCTCAGAGCACGTTAGTTGAGTGTTCTGCACCCTACAATTCTTTATTTCTTAGTAAGGCAGGTCCAGGGTTTTTTAATCTTCTGTGGGATTTGCTCCAACATCCTGTTTCTCCCCTCATGCTGGGTATTTGTTTGGATGCCTCATCTCTCTGGAACAATGACAGAGTTGGTGAGGGAAGCAGAAGACAGGGGATTGCCCCAGGAAACTGTCCCTGGGCTGGGAGAGATCGCAGCCCTTGCTGCATTTGGAAATTGCAAAGATCTCCTTAGATTCATTTCCGATCATTGTGGACTATATATATCCATACGCATGCCAATAGATGGAAAAAAATCATACTCCTCTACAATCTAGAAGTAAAGGAAAAAATAGATCATTATTGTTTTCCATCTTTAAATACCCCTGAGGTTAGTGAGTGCTGATGAAGGCATAAGTGTGGTGTTGAGTTTGGATAGAAATGCAGACAGTTAAGAAATATTTTGGAAAGTTCCAAAGGAAGCCATGCTTCAGGTTTGGATTCAGACCCAAACGTCTTCAAATTTCATTCATAATAAGGTCTTTACGTGGGCTGCAGTAATGGTCTTAATTATATTTCTCCCATACTGGCATGTCTGGATCTTCTCTAGGAGATCTGAAGTTTGCCACAAAACACTGTGGATGCCTTGTTTGTCTCCTTGTGCTACCTTATGCAGGAGCTGAAGAAGCCTCCTGCTGCACTGCTGTTGTGGTTCTGGATTTGTGTGGGCTTCATTTTTTTCCTGCAAGACTGTGTTTATTCAGAGAACACTAGCTCTTAATCTGGCAGCATATCCACATGATTTCAAATCAATTCCTGCAGGAGGAGGGAGAGACTTCTGGCTCTAAGGTGGACTAATTTTATGTATTTTAACTGCAAATCTTCATTTACCTAGTTGCTTTAAAATAAATACCATGTTGTGATGAGAGGAGGGAGAGAGGGATATAGGCAACATTTTCTCTGGATTGAGGGTGGGAAGTGTTGCAAGTTTCTTCAAGCATCCTCATTTCCTTACCCACCCTTAAGTCAGAATTGATGTTTCACTTCCTTTGGGACTAGGAAAGTCCAGAGAAAAGTGACACGGTTGTAATTCTCCATGAGGTGACAAGGTTTGAGGAAACTAAGTAGCTGAAGTTGATCCTATGCAATGGCTTTAGGAAGTGTGACTGTTGCATGCTTTTAATGCTGCTGTTGGGCACAGTAATGTCCCTCCTGAAGTGTGGTCTTCATGTGTAATGATGCCTGAATGTCAAGCAAACATGCAGCATGATTTTTTTCCCTTGGAAGTCTTGTTTGGCATTGAGAAGGGACTTGGTCATTACAGAATCCTTTTCTTTTTTTTTCTTTTTTAAACAGACTAGTTTAATAAAAACCAAGGAGGATTTCTCAGGTTTGCATATGTGGGGTGGTAACATTATAAAAACATGAAAACCCCAATACAGTTTCAGCATTACCGAGACATTAGCAACAGACTGTTTTGTCTTTGTGGTTTGCAACTGGAATTTTTCCAGTTGTTGCCGGAAGGCTACATTTAATTTGTACTGTGTTTGCATAAATAGCTTATTTGTAAAATATCACATTTTACTTGAACAATTCTAAATGATGCAGTTATCATAGGGAGAAAAATGATCTATTGTTCTCTTTAAAATAAAATGGTACTGCCCTTCCAAAGTATCCAGTGGACAAAAGCATGAAAAATCATAGCGTACTTATAAGTTGCTTATCTCGTCCCCAGAATCAGCTCTCACATGCTCATATCCTCTGGGTTTGTAAAATTCAAAAGATTTTTGGAATTAGTCTCTTAATTGTGATGTTTGCATTATAATTACTTGCTAAATAAGATTCTTTAACAATGACGTCCTTGTTGTCAAAGCAGTTGCATTTCTTTGCCTGGTATGAATAGCTGCATGTTCTGAACTGGGAAGCAGCAGTTGTTGTGGGAGCCTGACTCTGTTGAAGGAGGAATTGATTGCTTAGAGAGGGTTTTTTAGAGCACTCTACAAAAATCTCTCTTACCTCCACCCACAGGCAAATGAAGATTAAGGAAAATACAGGACCTCCACCTCTGTGAACTCAAACAGCAGCAGGCAATTTCCCCTCCAATTAGCATCTCGTTCATGTGTTGGAGGGAAAAAATGGTTGGGTTTTCTTGGCCTTTAAACCCCTTTTAGCAAATTCTCACATCTGTGGGGTTTAAGATCAGAGGTAGAATAGTAAAGAGAGATGTGATTGGAGAAGACTTTTTAATCATACCATAGTTTCTCTCTTATTCTTTTTAAAGTTGTGGTTAATCATGAGTTACACAGTATTTCTAAGTTCTGCTTGAAGGATTCCATGTCTCTGTAGTAAGTGTGAAACAAACACAGAAGTATAATGACTGCTGCTAACTCCAGCCAAGAGTTGTATCATTTCTCAGGAAGAAAGTTTTGTTATTTGTCAGTTATGGTTTTTATATATATATGAATCTCTATGGCTCAGCTTTCAACCATTAACTCTTATACTAGAACATTCTTTGTTTCTTTGACATACAACCACGTGTAGCACATCTGAACTGAGTCCAGCAAGAGTTCTGAGAATATTGCATATAAAGTATTGATGGAGCATATTGTTCTCTGCTACATGTGTTTCCTTCATTATTTTTCAGTGCTTCTCTCTTCTCTTCTCTTCTCTTCTCTTCTCTTCTCTTCTCTTCTCTTCTCTTCTCTTCTCTTCTCTCTCAGTATATTTTCAGTATGTACAGGTTATTCTTTTTTAATTTCTATTGTTCTCCTTTTCCTGTTAACAATTCTCTCTCCCCCTCCCCTTCTTTTCTCTCTTTGATCCACAGGTTTTGCAGTGCATGTTGGTCTCCCTTCATTCAGAACTTGACATTCAAAGGTACATGATGAAAATTGAATCCTCTCAGAGAGTTAGTACTGTACTTTCTTTTTTCTGCACTCTGCTGTGAATTGAGTTTGTTACCCTTTAATTGTGTGTCTTGCTTCACAACTAAAGTTCTCAAATAAATATGAATCTGCATGCTTTGTCTCTCTGTATTTCACAGCAATGAAGAATTATGCATACAGATTAATTGCATATGGGAGTGTGATGCATGTGCATCCTTTGACAATTTTTTAAATTCTGACTTTTTCTTTAATGGCACGATAGACATGAAACTCTTGTATTAGATGCTCTGAAATCCACCAAAATTCAATGGGAGATCCTAGATAACTAAGTGATTCCTAAACACTGTCCCAAATCTAGCCTTATATTTCTATTTATACATACTTGGAACTGGCTTATGTGGTAAAAGTCTTGCTTCAAAGTGAAGGATGACTCCGTGGGCAGAGCAGTAAATATTTTTGTATTGAACATACAAAAAATCTTAGTTCTGCAACTTCCGGAATTTCACCTTTCATCCCGTTGAGCTTCTCTTCCATTGCTGAATGGCTTGTAACGCCGTACAGAATGGATGTCTTCAACAGCTACCTTTTTTTTTCCCCCAGGGAGGCAGTGAATGTGTCCGTGCCTTTTAGATACACTTGTAAAAGGTGCCTCTGCATGGTTTCTACCGCAGTCAACAGCGCAGTGATAAAAGCACCAAGATAACACGTGGTGGGAGCAGGGACGGACGCCTCGGAGCAGGCAGAGTGGCAGCGGCTCATTTGCACCTGATTTGTGTTTCCAGTCTCGGGATTTAAGCAGGCCAATAAACATGCCGACCACAGGGAAGGGTGGGAGAGGCAGAGGTGTGGAGAGCTGTAAGGCATCTCTCTCCCTCGCCACGGAGATGGCCTCGAGGGAGGGAAAAAGAAGCAGGAGAGCAAGGTGACAAGTTGGGAGAGAGGAGCAGCAGAAGCTTCCACAACTTCTCTCCTATAGCAGCCCCCTAACTCTCCCAGGTGCCAGAGCAACAAGCTCTAGTAAGTGCTTCATCACATGTTTACTTCTCCGAGTAGAGGCTAAAAATAAGTCCGCGGCGTGGGTGTGCTGCCGCCGGAGGCAGCGCTGCCTCTCCCGGGCGATTGTTCTTGCTGCGGGCGGGCAGCTGCACCCTGCCCGCAGACCTCGCTCCCACTCACCGGCCCTCATGTCGATTGGTCTTTTTTTCAGGTATTTTTAAAATAGCTTGTTAATTCAGAGCGCCTTCTTAACTTGTAGAAACACAGAAAAACAGGTTTTTCCAGGATCGCTGCATTGTGTTCCTTTGCTTTGGGAAACAGACACCACAGAAACAGACCCTCCTCCTGTTTTCCTTAGGGACGTATGTGGGAGAACGGGGATTGGTAAATAATCTTGAATCAGAACTCAGTATCCTCTAGGTACATTTAGGCATCTGGTATATATTCTTCCCTCCCTCGCCCCCTCCCCCCGCCCCCAGCCTTAGTTTTTGCATGTGGTTTTAAGCATGTAAAGATCTTTCCCCTTTAATCAGCATAATGACAGTTTTTGTTTAAATCATCCCTTTTAATCTTCACAGTTCTCATGGCGATTTTGGGGATTGTGTAGGTAGGAGTTACCTCACCCGCTGCTGATGAAACGCAGCCATCTCCTGGATGGAACAAAGGGTCGTGCTGGGTTGTGAATACTTCACAGTAGAGTTTTTCAGGAGGGAAAAGAAAAATAGCTTCCAACTGAAACTGCCATAAGGTTTTAATTAAGACAAATACTGATATGCAGGCTGGAATTTACGGATAACTTATTTAAACAAAGTAATAATAAACTGAAGCTGTGATGCAAGAATATGACAGAGACTGAAAGACGAAATTTTGCTCTGAGCAAAATTGATGAAACCATAGAAGCCTTTGTGGGGAAAAATAGTGAGATGATCAGTGACTTTTTAAATTTGACTCTCATGTATGAATAAATTCCTCACATGACAAAGGATTAGAATAAAGCAGAGATACATTATTTTATTTTAAAGATTTCTTTCATTAAGTATGACTTGTACTTTTTATTAGTGGGTGTCTAATAGTTTAATATACTGTTTTACTTCAATTTCTACCCTAAAATCTCAGGCAGGCATTTGGAGAAAGAGAAAACCTTGGATTTGGACAGAAACATACTGCAAAATATTTTTACACTTTAATGTGGATGGCTTGGGGTTTTCTGATAATACACGTATTTCAAAGAGATGCCACAGCATGTTGCATATTTCAGTCTGGACTTGTCTGGACCAATTAAGCTGCTCTTAGATGGGCTATTGAGTTCCTTAGGGCAGCATTTTCAAATGCAAGTTCCTGCAATTAAACATCTGAATAAGAGGTCTGGCAGCATAAGTGCTGAGCACCTACAGCTTTTATTGCTCCTAATGAATATCTTTACTATAAACACACAGCTTTCCTGAAAAACAGGTTTCCATTTATCTAGGTGATTACAGTTAAAAAAGAAAAGTTTGAAAATGTTGCTTTATGTTAGTCATTTATAACAGAGTTTCGTGAAAAACTTCTGGTAACTCTGGGGATCAACCAGCTGAAGAGCCAGCCATGGCCTTGCCAAGGGGGAGCAGCCTGTGGATGTCCTGCTCGGTGATTCACAGCACTCAGGATTAAAAGAAATGGGTTTTGGCAGCTTGCCACAGCAGGGAGCATGCAGCTGGCCACCAACAGGAGCTAGCAAGGCTCGTGGGAAAACGTGCAGATTTTTAGGATGATTTGAATATCATTACAACCTAAAAATATGGCAGATAATCTCTGTCACATCATTAGACGTGTTTTTTTTCCTCTAGGTGCAAGAAATTGGGGTCAGCATCAGTGAATACCGAGTGGTAATAAAGATCCTGTTACAAACAGAGAGGAGTTTTGCCTTCAAATAAATTCACTAAATTGAGTAAAATGGCTACTCGTTGGAGCATCCTGACCCTGTCACAGTGACGGGTAGCGCGTGGCTGTGACTGAGCATTACTGGTGCTGATGACTGAGTTATCTTTCCCTCCTCATTCACCACGGGAGGGAGGATGAACGCTTTCTTTTACCTTACTTGGAGAAGTTCTGGGTCTGTTGCCTCCCTTTCTCAGAGCACGAGATCTGCACTGGGGCAGTACCTCAGGTTCACAGCACGCTGAATTCATTGCTTTGCTCAATGACCGCACGGCAGGTGGCCAGGGGAGGGCTCTGGGACTTGTGCTCTGCTGGCATCACTCCTGTGTGAGTATGGCGAGCTCAGGCTTCCCTCAGGACCGCCGGCGGCAGGAGGAGGCCGGTAGTGCTGCAGACAAGGGCGAGCTCGGGCAGCATCCAGCGCAGAACATGCCTCCAAGCCAGGGAGGCTCCAGGCAAGTGGGGTACCTTGGTTCAGTGCTAGGGGTGGTGGGCAACCACGGCTCAGGCATAGTCTTTCTCCTTATCAAAGAGGAAAGAATTCTGGCCATTCATACATAGAAATCAATATTGCCACCAAACTGAGGTGCTTGTGAGAAAGAACTGGCTTTGTAACTTGTCCTTGATTCAACAGTAGTGAAAAGTTTGAGTTTGAAATAGAGAAATGAAAGCCACAGACATGTGCTAGTCCATGAGCAGGCATGAGGGAGGAGTGTAACTAACACCTACAGGATCTGCACGCAGGCAAGTGGGCAGTTGCCCTCTCACTCTCTTCAGCTCTAGAGAACACGGATGCTGGCGTGTGCCCGCTCCTGGCGTGGTACCATTTCCAGCTGATGTCATCTGAAAGAAAGATGCCATAGATTTTTACATCTTGTAATGGTGAAAAAGCACACAGAGAGAAGTTAGCTTTTCATGAGAGATGGTTTAATGTTGCGTTCAGCTGCTGAGTCACCTCCCCACCCTCAACTCCCCCAGTGAGACTGAGTATCCAAATACATCAATTGCACAGATGTAACGTGAACTTTATACAGACATGTATAAGCTTTTAACTTGTCTGAGAAAGGGCTGTGGAAAAATATGGAAAATGCTTAAAAACAAGATAATATGAGTAGTATTAGCTTTCTCTTCAACAGTAATGTGTCACTAATAGCATGTCCAGACAAGTAAAACCCTGTTGTTGCGTTAATATGGAAACCCAAAGACTGTATCTGTGGAAAAAGCAGATCCATTCTTCAGACAGTGATAATTTGGATCTGACACAAATGTGATGAAGTATTGTTGTTGAAGTAGTAATAATTCATGTCCTGTGACAATACTTTAGAGTTAATACACTCATCATACATGAAGCACAGCCTGTTTATATGCCTATTTGCAGTCTGTCACGTATCCTGTATCCATCTTTGGCACAAGTCACAGGACAAATAGTTTACTTGAAGGTCAAGAAGAGTAGGCTTCCATTTTTCTACTAATTTTTCCTCTCTATTTGAAATGTCAAGAAGACTCTTAAATGTGGGGGGAGAAGGGGTTGCCTATGCTTTGTTCTTTAGAGTACGTGATTGGAAAAATGTATTTTACTACCTCTGTATTATTTTTTGATGTCTTTGTTTACCATCAGTACTCTGCCAGGAGTGCTAGCAACTTCCAAGATATGTAAGATTCTTCTCCTGAATAGATAAGTTTCTGTCGAGATAAGGGCTAAGGAAGTTGCCGGAGACAAGAAATAAGAAGTGTGTATTGATCAAGAGATGGAATTAAATCTCCAGGTTATGCGATTTTTTTTCTTTGGTCTGTTTTGTCTATGGAAATGTGTGAATCAAATTTGCAGGCGAAAGGAAAAGAGGGAAAAAAGATTTCTGTTATATAGATTAGTATGAAAAATAACTGGAAACAAGCATAAAAGAACACTATGAAGAGCAGAAATATAAAACTGGCTAGAACAAAAGTGTGAGAGAATTAGTGTGGACAAATGTGAGCAGAGGACCAGAGGCAGAGACATACAGAGAACTTGATGAAAATCTCTGGTGCTCCATGACTGCCCATTAGATTGGTATCTTTGCAGTGTTTCACTTTTCCTTATTCAGGTACTTTCAGACTTCATTCCTAATTATTTGCCATTTTACTGCATTTAAAAAGCCTTACACTTTTTTTCTTTATTTTTTTCTGAGTCAGTAAAAGGACTAAAGCAGATGTATTGAAAGTGCATTCTTTTGTCAAGCTGTAGCAGACAGATATCAGTCATGAGGCATGATTAACTACAGTTTTAATTCTTCATCAAATCCCAAGAGTAATTGAAAGATACTGGATCTTCTGTAATTGCTAGCCCCATCTGCTATACTTAAATATATACCCTGAAAAAGTTACAAGGACCTATATCCTTGTAAATAAAATAGTATATCCTAAGTAAAAGAGTCATCACAAAGCACTGTGTGTAAGTTTGCACCAGAATTGTCCATCCTTATTTTGGCCTTTCCTTTCTGATGATCTTCTAACCCAGAACTAGCACAGACAACATCTTTTATCAGAAAAGTCCTTAAGGAGGGTCAGCTCTACTCAGCTGGCTGAAAGATGAACCCTATTGACAAAGAAACACCTGGGGGTGCCTCCCAACATGCATCTTGGGGGGAAAGACCATGGCTGACTGAGGAAATGTAACCTGACTGGTCAGGGGGCAGAGAGACCTGCTGCCTAGTTCTGAACCTCCTTCTGTTCTCTGGCATCTTTCACCAAGGTGATTTGGAACGTGCTGGTGTTTCTTTGGGTTTGTCTGCCTCTGGGGAGTATCTGTTTACACATTTAAATTTTGGATAATGCTGTTCCTTAGTGGGGCACGTCTTGAGTTTTCTTCTCTGTTAGATACTATGGGTTTTGTTGCTACAGCACCCTTCTGACTCACATAGCAGCAGTCTAGACTATGACTCTAATTTGGTACTGTTGTGTCCTGAAACATGGACTATTGGGGTCAACATTTATTTTGTGAATACTTATTCTGTGTGCTAGTTCCTGAAAAGTCCTTATAATGACACTTGCTGAAGTCTTATTTTAAGCATTTTAATATTAGTGAACATTCAGTGGAAAAAAATATATATGGCATTACTTATTAAGTATTTATTTGCCATTTGTCTTATTTATCTTATTTGATATTAGAATCGACATCCTGAATAATTATTACAAGGGTCGGATAATGCTGAAAGTTTCAGCACTGCTTTCTTCAACAATCTTGGCAAGTCCTTGTAGTTATAGCTCCATAAATGCTGCTGGTTCCCTCCCCACTGCATGGGTTGGTTTTCCTAAGAAGTGACACCTAGCAATCCACTTGATTATTAAGTAGCATCATGCCTAGTGCTCGTTGCCAATGATAAAAATGCTTTCCTATCAAATATGCACTCATATCTCTCAGTTACTTGAATACCCACTGTTGTTGCTGAGTTTGAGAATTTTTTTTGAATCTATTTAAAATTCAGAATCCTGAAATGTAATGTTTACAGGAGTTGAGCATGACAAATAGCTTGAAGCCTTTCATAAACTCTATGTGTATATTTGGAGGATCTCATTTATAGCTTGCATTGGCTTTATGTTTATGTCATTCCACTTACTAGAATGGAACTCCTATGGATTTGAGCTGGCGAATTAAGAGGAAGACTGGGCTTTGTGTCTGAGCAGAATCCATGATGTGCCTCTGGCTTGCTTCAGAAAGTGCAGCATTGATGGTGAAGAATGAGGGCTGCCAGAAAAGCATCTTTTTTAGTGTGGTGGGTTGACCCTGGCTGAACACCAGCTGCCCACCAAGCCACTCTATCCCCTCTCCTCTTCTGGAGTGCAGGAGAGAAAACAAGATGGAAAAACGTCACGGGTTCAGATAAATGCAGTTTAATAAAGAAAGAGCAAAGGCTACACACGGAAGCAAGAGTAAACAAAGTATTCTCTATTCACCGTCAGTCAGTGATGTCCAGCCACTTCCCAGGAAGGAAGGTTTCAGGCTCCAGCACACGTAGCAGTTTCTCCATAGGACAAATGTAGTAAAAATTGGTCCCTTTCCTCCTCCTTTTTCTTAGCTTTTATTGCTGGGCAGTCATCAAATGGTATGGAATATTCCTTTGGGTCAGCCCTTCTGACTGTCCTCTACCAAGATCTTACCCACCCATAGCCTCCTGCATGAGTGGGGGGGGGATGCTGGAGAGAGCCTTTATGCTGTGCATGCCCTGCTCAACAGTAGCAGAAATACTGGTGTGTTATCAACACCTTTCTAGCCACCAATACAAAGTACAGCACTATGAGGGTTGCTATGGAGAAAATTATCTCAGCTAGACCCAACAGATTTAGCTACAGTAAGGATGTCATCTGTGGGGATCTGGGATGCTGTATCTTAGGTCCTACAGCATTTCCCCAGGGACAGCCAAAGAAACACAGCATGTTGGCTCCATCTGTACATTGACAGGACATGCTGGGCAACTGCTCAGCTAAATCTGTGTCTGTTGATTTTGGTAATGAGGTGTCCCCTTACTTTTCAAATATACATCTGTTCATAGGTGTCAATGAACAACACACATGCAACTGCATGTCTGAAATGACACTTGGGGATTATTAAATTATAAATTAAAGAGAAAAAAAATAAGCAAAAGCAAAGCAAAATAAGCTTGATCCATATTTTCATATTATCAGTATATATTTTCTTAAAGAAACAAAAGCAATCTCCTTCCCAACAAACTCTGAAACTAAGGACCTTTTGCAGGTTGATTTTGTTGCCTTTTTTTTTTCGTGTTTTATTTTTAGTCATGGTTTTCTAGAAAGGGAGAATTATATGCCTTCTAGCTCCCTATTAATGGGTATATACAGATAAGTTTTTAATCAGCACAAGGAACTACAGAGCTGTAATGTCTTGGCTTGGTAGTACTTCCGTAATATGCCTGTGTAAACAAAATACTTCAGCAGTGATGGTTCATGAGCCATTTTGGAAAGTTGAATGAAGAAGTACTGACTTACCAGATTCTTTTCTGCATTTTCAGGTCACTTGTCACCTCTGTAACTTTTCTGGTAAAGTCCCTGTATTTACAACCTGCAGGCTAGTGCTGACCATGTCAGAGGCACTTCAAAGCATACTTCAGAACAAATGTTGTTAGCTTTAAGTCCTGCATAAAATTCAATGCTCTTGAAAAATTTCATTGCAGGACATTGGATAGTACATGCTATTTTAATATTAGCGTTTTAAAAGTGAGGAGTTCTGGAGGATTTACTTTCTTGTGAGGTATATCTAATCATTGTAGTTTGAGAGCAACTGCACAGCTTGGCAACAACAGCCCTCTGTATCAAGCTAATGAAAACATAATAAAAATCGAAGTTCTTCATACATTCGAAGTCACATAAGGAATATTATATGAAGCATGCTTTTGCTGAAATGAGCTCTCTTCATTTCACTTGAAAAACCACTGAAAGAAACAGATTTCAGAAAGATTAGTTAGCTTAGCTTTCCAGAAAGAAGCACAATCTTTTTTGGATCTTGACAGCATCTTCAAACCTAGAGCTGAAGTTGATTTTGATACCGGGGATTTTTAACGTAATAGCATCTGACCTTAAATGATAGGGGATAGAAAAACATATAAGTTTAATGACATCTTGTGCCTGCTGCTGATTATAGATGTCTGTAAAGTTCATATTTGCATACTGGATTTGGAACCGAGTGAGCTTGCTTTGCTTTGAATTTCTGCTTTGTATGTTCCTGTTTGTTGTGATATGGTTTGATTGAGAAAGACCGGGAAATTATTCTTCCAAAGTAATAGTACGTGTGGTTGTGAGGGGGTTTCACTACACATTATTGAGTTTGCTTCTTAAAGCAACCCCTTTTTGTAGAAAGGGCTTATACTGTCACTTACAGTTTGCAAAAAATGTTCAGGACATTTTATTTCCTATTGAATGTGTTTTTATTAGGCAGATCCTACAGTGAAGAGTTGGTAGAAGTGCATAAATGAAACCATATCTCTCCCCTGCTGGAAGAGTTGAGCTTTTTCCCAGCAACTGTGTTTAGCAATTTACTAGTATGATTTCCCAGTAAAAGTCATAGTTAATTTGGTCAGTTAATGAAGACTGAGTTCTGATTTAAGCTGGTGCAACAAAAAAGAAAGTAATTGTTTGTGATTTCAACTAGAAATGTTGGATGGCTATTTTGGCTTTGCTGCATGACCTGGACCTTGCATAGATGGCACAGCAGAAGATACTGAAATTGATAGCTTTACAACTCCATTACAGTATTGCTCTTCAGGGGATTTTTCTTAGCAGACTTGTTAACATTAGAGAGAGAGTGTGTGTGTGGACAAGGAGAATGGCATTACTGTACATCTCCTCAGCACGTGTCTTATCCTCAGGGCCTTGTTAGTAACAAAATTTGCAGTGTGGATATGCAACCATAAAAACTGGAGCAGAATATCCAAGGACACTGTTTTCCTAAATAATCTACACAGAAGTGACCTTCAGCATACCAGTATTTGAAGATGTTTGGACTCCTTCCTTCTTCTCTTTATTTTTTTTTTCCTCCCACACTCTGGTTTCAGTAGACTAATAAGGAAATACTCTGTGTTGCAGACAAGAAGCCCGAAGCTGTCCCAGAGCCCACAGCCCAATTTGGGTGACCACACAGAACACCTCTCTGAAGCATCTGCTGATTCCTTAGAGGCCATGTCTGAGGGTGATTCTCCAACCCCCTTTTCGAGGGGCAGCCGCACGCGGGCAAGTCTTCCTGTTGTGCGGTCAGCAAACCAAACGAAGGAGAGATCACTGGGTAAGAGCCTGCTTCAGTCCTTCTCCATTCTGTGCTTACTCTGTGTTTTCCATTTGTAGATTTGAAACAGTCTTTAAATAGTTTGGGGTTAAAAAAGTAAAGACTTCAGTAGCACATTATTTTTCATGTCAGGTTGTTCTTAGGAAATGAACTAGGTATGGGATACTGAGTAACTTGGGGGAATGGTGAAATTATTTTCATAAGATCTGAAAGTGTGATGGGAGCATAGTAGACATGCAAAGAGAGAGATGCAGGCCCTGACATGAAATGCTGAGTAATGGTTAAAACCCACTATTGCAAACACTTACTGCCAAGCCTGCACAATATGTGGCAATGAACTTAATACAAGATTGTACCTTCATTTTCAGACAGGAGACACAGGCTTTTTCACTTCGTCATCTCTTCGAAGCCAGACTTAGTTGAAAGAAACCTAGAGATATTTTTGCCTTAGTAATCCATCTTACTGAAAAGGTTTGTATGTGTGTGGTGGTAGCTTTCCAGGCAGAGGATTTGAATGGATATGCTGATGGAGATGCCCTTTACTTTGGGGCAGTGCCCTTCCGTCTGCACCATGACAAGAGTGATGTGTCAGCACAGGTGGACAGCTCTGGTTCCTGTGTTCTTCCATATCTCAGGATTGAATTCAGCCCAGCTGTGAACCAGAGCTCCTTTTATGATGGTGAATTTTGTCTCAGAGACTGTGCTCAGCTGGTGGATGGTAGGAGTAAAGGCTGTTCTTTTGAGGGAAGACACCAGAGGGCAGTTAAAGCATTGTGGGAAGGTGCATAACTCATGTGCAGATTGCTGAGGAAGGCAGGTTTTGCTCACAGGTAATAAACTGAAATGCTGCTTTCCTGTAAGCTCATCTCCCAATATAGAGAGTGACATAAATCGAAGACCAGACTGTAAATCATACCACGCTTGTAAGCTTGTCACAGTGGTTTACTCGTCCCTCAATAATCTAAGACAGTTTCTGTCAAGAGTAGTATGATATCTGACAAACACAACAAATGAGAAGAAAACAGGGCTGGAAGGGGTCCCTGCCTCTCCCAGAGCTGGCAAGTGAAGAGCAGTGGGGCTGGAAACAAGGGGCTGATCCCTGTCCCTGTCAGCTCACAAAGTGGCTGCCCTCCCACAGCCTCTTGGGCCACCAATATGTTGGGATTTTGGGGGAGAAATTTGTAAGACTTCAACCCGGACAAGACTTTTTAGTTTTGAGGTGTTTTTAAGAGCACATGTATGTGCAGAGGGTTCATCTCTGCCTGTAAGTCACTGCTGGCTAGGGCATCCTCAGTATGTCTTACTTCACCCCAGGGTTTTCTGGAAAACTTTTATTTGCTTCAATGTGATGATAAGTGGTTGAGCCTTTGCAACTCACGGTCCAGCCCCACTGCGTGGGCTGAGGACCCAGAGCTGGATGCAGCACTGCAGGTGGAGTCTCAGCAGAGCAGGGGCAGAATCCCCCCCTTGACCAGCTGCCCACGCTGCTTTTGGTGCAGCCCAGGACACGTTTGGCCTTCTGGGCTGGGAGTGCACATGGCTGGGTCATGTCCAGCCTCTCATCCATCAGCACCCCCAAGCCCTTCTGTGTTGGGGTCAATGAAATAAGAAAACCATATAATTATGAGTGCCTAGCAAAAGATGCTGAGAGTATGGAAACTCTAGGCAAGATTGAGATGAAAACAAGCTTTGAGATACCAAACCCCAGTTACTGAACAACTGGAAAACAATGGTATAGCCGACTCAAAGTAATCCCCTTTGATGAAACAATAGCCCTCTGCCCACAGAAAGGTCCAAGGGTCAGAGCAGACCCTGCCAACTTGGCAGAGGGTCCAAAAAGCAGTTTTTAGGGTTTAAAATATAACGCCATATGGTAATGCAGTGATTCTTATAGGCTGTATGTAAATGCTATAGGATTTGTAGCTTGTTCTAGATTGGTTGATGTAAGTTAGAATATTCAGCACAGAAGATGATTTATTGAGATGTAAACGGGAAAAAAGGTATTCTGTTCTGTAATTCTATTCTGTTCTGTAATTCTGCTCTGCTCTGTATTCTGTATTCTTCTTCTCTGCCTTCTGACCTGCCTTGAGCTGCGTCTGGCAGCTCCTAGCAGGTCCCCTGCCCTTCTACAATAAAACTCATGCTCTAAGACCTGACTTCAGAGATCTCTCGTCCCGTCCGTCCTGTCTCGTCACCGTCCCAGCCGTCGTGGGCAGAACCACACAGAAGGCAGGGAGAAAGAAAAAATCTTACACGTGTGGGCAGGGCTGCTCTTTATCTGTTCATCCCCAGCCTGTGTTGATACCAGGGGTTGCCTTGACTTGGGGCACCTTGCGCTTGGTCTTGTTAAACCACGTAAAATTCCCATGTGCCCACTTCTTGAGCTTGTCCAGGTCCCTCTGGATGACATCCCACTCCTCAGGCATGTCAACCGCACTACGCAGCTTGATGTCATCTGCAAATTTGCTGAGGGTGCACTCAGTCCCTTCATCTATGTCATTGATACAGCATATTAAATAACACTGGTCCCAATACAGACCCCGAGGGACACCGCTTGTCCCTGATGTCCATTGAGACTCTGAGCCACTGACCACTACCCGCTGGATGCAACCGTCCAGCCACTTAATTATCCATCTAACAGTCCACTCATCAAATCCATGTCTCTAATTTAGAGAGAAGGATGTTGTGGGGCCCATGTCAAAGGCTTTACAGAGGTGCATATAAAGGGCATCTCTAGCCCTTCCCTTGTCCACTGCTGCAGAAGCCCATGGTAGAAGGCCACTGGGTTGGTCAGGGAGGACTTTCCCTTGGTGAAGCTGTGCTGGCTGTCCTGAATCAACTCCCTGTCCTCCATGTGTCACACACACATGTGTGTATGTATGATCCTTCCCCCAAATGTTCTCAGCCTAGGGATTTCCTGGTTATGGTTTCTGCCCGTATAATAACCATCAAGAGATGTCTCCTCCAGGTTTTTGTTCAGTCCACCTTTGACCCCATGCAAATTTTTCGCATCTGCAACAGTGCATCTGTGACTTTGGCAGCAAGTTTCTGATGGTTTACTGCCCGACCACTGCTTTCCTGTTGCTTTGTTTTGTATTTGTTTATCAGCTCTAAGTTACGCCCCCTAGTCCTTATGTTGGAAGTGACAGCAAACGTCAGATTGCTGTCTGTTTCCCCCAGGCCATATCTGATTTCTTTGGCCTGTCATTTCCCTCAGGTCATCTCTTCTCCAGGCTGCTATAACCACTTGTTCCTCATCCAGAAACCATCCTGGACACTTGATAATCATTGTTGCCCTGAACTTTTTGCAGTTCAATTGTATCTTTGCCTAGATGAGAGGACCATAAGTTCACTGTTTAGAAGTTCATTCTTAAGCCCATTTTTTGGCATCTCTTGCATGTACTGAATGTGTTGTCCAGGCCCTAATGGAGGACAGCCACGTGAAGATATACTATTTTATGTCATGGCCAGGATTTCAGACCCTGCAAGACACCCTGTCTTTCATGTACCACAGACAAGGCCCCAGCTTATCCCATCATGAAAAGGCCAAAATCAGGAGAAAGAAAAAAACAAGCAAACAAGAGGAAAGCAATGTAATACGAAGCATTGCAGTTGAGAGTTTTTAGATTTGAAATGAAAAAAATAAGCCTTTTCTCTCTGTATTGCAGGAGGGGTCACAGATATGTGTGTGGCTTAAGGGATCATCAAACTAGCCAAATAGGAGGTAATATATTGTCATCACCCCACAATCTGTCTTTTTCAAGTTGTTCCAGGAACTAAGTAATAACAAATAGTTTGCTTTAAAAGGTAGTCTAAAAATTATTCCAAAATAGTTCAGTTCTATATTATTATTATTTTTATTTTTATTGTTATGTGCACTTCTTTTATAATAATGTCCTTTTCAATTTCTTCTGACACTGTGTTCTAAAAACACCATCAGTAATGTTCTGAAATTTTACTTTTGAGATACTTTGCATGCTGTGGTCCTGTTTAGTTCCAGCTGTAAAAGGGGACTGTTTATTTTTAAAAAACAGGAAACTGTTTATAACTTTAGTTTTAAAAGTGTTATGAAAGTACTTCTAGTCACATGATTTTAAATAATCTGTGTATAATCACCTCCTTTTCCATATCTATTAACTTTTTAATTTAATATATTTTAAATACAAATTATGTTTTGATCCTCAACCAACGTAATTTCAGTGAGGAAAATAATGAGCTTTTGTAAATTTTTATTAATTTTACATTGTATATCTCAATGCCATTTTAAAAAAACGATATTTTCTTTTTGAAATTCTAATTGTTCTGTGGGTTCCTATTTTACTAGCTATATATGAGCCAGTTTGTTTTCAAATTGTGGTCTGAATTAACATGGACCCTGAGAAGGAATAACAGAAATGCATTTTGGCTACCTCACTATCATGGGTTTGTCAGTCAGGACTAATCTAATAGGACATGGTATTCACGTGGAGTTGACCTAGAAAACAGTATTCCAATTGTGGGCCCATTTAAAATTTCAGCCACAGCTTTTGAAATGAAGGTCTTTCTTGGCTAAGAGGTCCACCAGAAATCAACACTTGCTTCATCATTGTGCTGCCTGGAGACAAAGCAAGATATTAAAATAAATTAATTCACTGTGCAAGAGAAAACTAAATGTATTTTAAAATATCTATTTGAAAGCTGGGAGCTTTTCCAGTGCGATAACTGTGGGAAAAAAATTATCTAGCAAAACTGTCAGTGAGAATCAGCTGAAACCTGGAAAGTGCTCAAAAGCTTTCAGCAAACTTCACTTGCAATTTGCCTGGAGGAAGCAGAACCTGACAAGCATCCAGCGAGGTTACGCCAGCAGCCGCCTGTGCCCGCGCTGCAGCTCGCTGCTGTCCCTGCTCCGGTACCTCCTCGTGAAATGAAGGCTGACAAACACATTCACTTGTAGCCTCTCGTGTGGTACATCTGTCCAAACAATGGGCAGCATCCTTTGTAAGGGCAGGCACTGGCATCCTGTGTGGTGACGGGGTGGCCAGGGCAGTTGATGCGATGGGTCACAGCCCTGAAGGGCAGGGTGTGATCACCATCTCCCCTTGCAGCAGCAGCTGTTGGTGCTCCTGCAGGATCGCGCTGTACAGGCAGGCTTGGATGAAGGAAGAATATGGTGGGGGGGAAATTCCATAAATGTGCAAAGATTTGGGTTTGAGAAGTGACTGAGGAGGATGAAGCTTTATGGCTCAAGGGTTGCAATCATTCTTTCTGGGTGCCCCAGCCAGGGTGCCTGGCCACTGCAGTCTAAATGAATGAAGAGCAAAGAATGACCAGGCTCCCTGCTGGTAAACCTGTGCCTAAAGTTAGGTGGTGTGGAAAGGCCTCTTCAGAAATGTCTGAGCCTGCCAACATTTGCATTTTATTTGCATTTGGAGGGATTACATAAAGGAGTAAAATCATACAAATTCTCAAGGATTGGCATGGGGAGGATCTTAAGCGATCATGGAGTATTCTGATTATTATTTATTAGCCCCCAAACCCAAGTTTTGGCAGGCACAGGTTTTAGTGTCAGATTAATTCGTTTTCTGCCCCCTTATATGGAAATGGCATTACAGATTATAATCATAACACCTCAATCTTTTGTAGCATTTCTTGCAGGTGTTTCTGAAAGCCTGTTAAAAAAGAAAGTTAGGGCCACAGTGACAATTTCACACATAGCAAAGCCTTTGCAGAAAGACAGATCATTGCTTTTCAGCTGGCGATAAAACTAACTCTCTATTTGTTTGTATGCAAGATACTGTAAGACACACAGAGAAAAATATAAATGGTAAAGGTAGACATATATTATATTGGAGCTAATTGATTGTTACTGTTTATGAGCTAGAAATTAAAATAGGCATGTAAAATCAGACAGAGGACGTGTGAATGGCCATAGGCTTTATTAGAGAAGCCTGTGATTTGCTAGCAGTGGCACTGCCCTTTCTGATTCCTTAGGGCATGATTTAAGCTTAATGAAGTCAGCAAGAACTTCAGTGTAGTTCATGGGAGGGGAACTCCCTGGGAAGTACATTTCAAGTTAAGGCTAAGTATAACTGTAATGTATTCAGTCACCTTAAAGAATTTTCCCTATCTTGCCTTTTATAGTGTATGCAAAGCAGCCAACATGCAGAAAAGTCATGTAAATATTTGCTGTCATGGTCAGATAGCTTAACAGGGACTGACAGGTCTATAGGAAAAACAGCCTGAAACAACTAGTTCCAATTAATGAACTGAAACACAGACCCTAGGAAATGATAATACTCTAATGTAGCTCAAGTTTTCCTTCCAGCTTTCCTAGGCTTTATTTTCTTTACCATTTCTTCAAAGTATAATAGCTAAAATTTTTGGACTTGGAAAGAAAAAAACACACACCTCTTACCTGAAATATTTTGTAACAAAAGAGGAAAAGAAGGTAAATAATGATGTTGACATATCAGAGTTTTTTCTGTTCCATTTATTGTCTCTACAGGATATGTGAAAGGCAGGTGAAATGAAAGAGTGAAATACATGACTTCCCAGGCCAGCACTTATGCCCACAATTACTGTTTATTTAAGAGTTTCTTTCTCCTATAATAAAATATATTGTGTGTACCTGAAAAAAATGCTTCCAAGGAGCAAGATCCTGTTTAGTACATACTGTCTCAACAGAAGCACATTCTGTCTGCCACCAAAAAGGTGATACGCAAGATATTTTAGATGCTGTGTCACACCGGAGCTGAATTTTGTTGCAACAGGTTGTATCAGCATGGATCTAATGGGTTCATTGCATTGAATAGAAGATGTACAGTGTGCTAAACAAACCCATTAGTTATGTAACTCTGTCTGTCACTGCTGTATCTGTTAATTGACTTTTGAATGCAACCTTTATTATTTATGTGCACTGCAGTAATACTAAAGGACCTTGAGTAAAAACTCACTGTGTTGGGTAATACGTGGTGACAAAATACTCCTATTTCAGAACCTTGCAACATGAGTAAATCAGAATGAAAAGTGGTGAAGATAGTAGGAGAGGTAGAGTAATGAGTGTACCACCTGGATGAACTGAATAAAGCTACGTCAGGGTGGCAGTGGCTTTTCTCTTTACCCCAAATCATGCCCTCAAAGAAGGTGTAATGTCTTTATCCAGCTCTACTATCACTTCATATTCTGATTTGGCAGCAGCAATTTGAGCCTTCAGCATTTGGTGTCTGCTGGAAGACGGATTTGGCAGATGGAGTAGCTTGTGCAGGCCTTCTTCCTTCAGAGGAAAGGTAGGAGGCCAGATGGAGCTGTCCCATGGGTTGTATCTAGCACAGGAGCTATCACTTGGATAAATCTGATCTAATTTTTGTGTTAGATAAAATTTTTAAGTCTGCCTTTAATACAGTAAGTCACACAAACGCCAGAGCCTTCCATTTGACATGGGCATGCAAAGGAAAAAACTGTATTGCAATTCCATGCATTACAAGAAGTGTAAGGCTTTGGCCAAGCAGAGAAGCAGAGCCTGTCTCTCAGCTCATTGAATTTAGGATTTGCTGCCAGGGCTGACAGCAAGTCCCTGAATGAGGACAGCTCTTGGATTTAATCATTGCTCCCCATACTGTTTATATATTTAGGTAGTGATTCTAATGCATAGTTACTATGCTGGGCCTAAATTCAGGTTTCTGTTCCCAGAGGGAAATAATGTCATCTCTGTGGTGTCTCTGTGGTGTCTCTTGTATTTGTTCTTGTCCTCTATCTCTTTTCTGCATTTCTGGCTACAGAGTACCCAATTCAAAGAGGATAAGAGGATAATCACTGCATCAGAAGCTTGTTGATAGCTCGCTGATTAGGGTGCTCTCTTGGGACAATAGGGGCAATGGTCTGAGCAACTCTAAAGATGGGAGCCCTTCTGGATAATTTTTCACTTACTCAACTGTTTCATAGGAGACAGGTGCTTGTTCCACTGCTTTGCCCAATTACCTTCTGTGATGAATAGACCATCTGTGGGTATGAGGGCAGAGCGGTGGATGTTATTTATCTTGGCTTTAACAAGGCCTTTCACATCTCTCATAGCCTCCTTGTAGCCACGTGGGGGAGGTAGGGGTGGCATTCAGGGTGTGTAGCTGGCAGCTGGGTTTAGCTGTGTTCCTCAGGGCTGGACTCTGGGGCCAGTGATTTTTAACATCAGAAATGGTTGTTGGGATGGAATGAACCACCAGTAGGGTCAAGTCTGACACTACGTTTGAGAGAGCATTTATTGTGCTGAATGGTCAGATGGCCACTTCACTGCGACCCAATGAGCCAGAGAAATGGACTAGCAGGAACTTCATGAAACTCCAGGGAAGCAAATGCAGCCTTTCATCAGGGACAGAACAGCCCTGCAACAACACTGGCAAGGACAGGTTGGCATGGTAGCAGCTCTGCAGAAAGGACTTAAGAGTACGACAACAAGATGACTGTGTGCTAGCAGCACGTCCTTGCAGCAAGGGAAAACTCATAGCTGGCTATAGGAAAAATTTAGCCAGCAGGTCAAGGGAAGTGATTATTCCCTTCTTCTCACCATTTGTGAGGTTGCACTGTGTCCAGTTTCGGTTCCCCAATAGATGAAAGATAATGACAAACTGGAGTGGGTCTAGGAAATGGCCTTTTGGCATTCTTCTTAATCATGCACACTGAAGTCTTGGGTCCAAGATCCTGTCTAAAGTAGCTTGTGAGGACTTCACACACAGTCAAGCTGTTTCTTAGAGCCCACACAGGTGAATTTTTGGTGTGGTGCCATATCCAGCTGTGCTCTTAAATGCTGATGGCTCAACCCCTAAATTTGCTATTGACAGTAGTGAAATTTTTAGAAATGAAATAGCTTCAGAAGTATTGAAGAGAATTCCTGGTGTAAATACAGAACATGTGGTAAATGGAGCAAAACTACAAGGGCATGCATGGCCTGCATGACTTCAGTGCTTCATGTCTATGGATTATTAAAATGGCCACATTCTGCCCTTGAACACATCAATTGTACCTTGTTTAGTACTAAAAAACAGGGTTTATAAAAATAGTCATTTCGCAAATAATGAGTTTGATACAGCCAATTTATACAGAAAGGAAATGTAATTGGGTAGGATCTTTCTTCATGGTTATTGAAGAGGAACAACAAATAGTCCAAGAAATTTAATTGATATTTTCTTGTCTTTTTTGCTTTTGCCCATTTAAAAGTTACTGACAATACTGCCCCTATGTAAAGTACTTGGCTATAGTGGCCTTAAATGCTTCACACATCTGTGTAGTCTTTGGCAGACACATCCCTGGAAACTGTACTTGTCAGCTTGGCATCTTTGGCTGGGAGCCAGCCATGGCTTACTGGCTTCTTCAGAGGTCAGGGGCTCAGCTTCTGGTGGACTAAAGCAGAGCCTGCATGGTTTTATCCCGTGCCTGTGTGTGTGTAATTCTCTGATTTTACTATGCTAAACTGGTAAATGTAAACTGGAGTAGATGCAGCATGGCAGAGCCTGTGTGCCCTCTGAAAAATAGCTCTGGTACACATGAAACTTCTTGTTCATCTCACTGAGTTGTTCAGTTGTCATTTTTAAAGTATTTTTTCATTAAGTGTCACAGGGGTTTTGTGTTCTTCCAAGTTTGCTAACATTGTTTTGTCAGTTCAGGGTATGAAAAAGTCGCCTTGATGGTCAGTTGGGCTATTCTGTGCAACAGAATGCAATTATTGTCCAAAAGTCATCCTGCCAGAACATTGATTTCCATCTGGGGAACTGGGTTAAACTGAAATGTTCTCTCAGAATCTCTAGATGATAGAAGTAACTGTTTACAGTAGATGGACTTGCTGATATATGTATATAGACAAAGTTGCCTTTTGCAATAGACGTTTTCACAGGTTTTATCATTAATCAGATGGGGAAAATACTGGGTTTTCTTTAGGTAAAAAAAGTTGTCCATTTTCTTTTTGGTTTTTACTTATTCTTCTTAGCCAGCTAAATGTATTTGTCTGTAGAAAAGTGCTAGTATTTTAGTGGCAGTTAAAAACCTTTATTTTTCATAACACTTCAGCAGGAAATTTATGTGACTACTGAGTTTTCCATCTGTCTTTTTCATTGAGTAACGAATTATTGCAAGTCACTGTAAATAGCAGAGAAGAATGAAATAGCAGTAAAAAGTAGTACTGGACTAAATTAAACAGTTCCTGGGTTTTTTTTAAATAGTTATCAAACAACTTAATACCTTGAACAAATCTCTTCAGACTATTCTGTAGAAAAAAATAAATAAAATAAGTAATTTCTTTTATTCATTAAAAGATCTACTTTTTAATTCTCTTAGTACTTGAAGACAACTAAGTATATTTATAGAAATTTTCTGAATGTGGAGGACAGTTTTTCAGGAGGGAGTACTAATAGAAGTTATGAGAGCTTCAGGCTAGAAATACCACAAGGATCATAGCAATGACCTCAGACTAGTTGAAACTGTGTGTGGTGAAATAGGAGAGTTAAGTCTTGAGGGTATGGAAAGTAAGAACTTCATATTGAGGAATTTCTTCCATGCTGCATGAGTTGTTACTGTAATAAACTTGTGTCTGCATAACTTTGGCAGAATTTGGTGATACGCGTTTGCTCTGTTTATTAGATAGTTGGGGGGGATGAAGGGATGGGGAGCAGAGAACAGTATGGGCCTATGCCATCTTTAAAGTCTTATATATGACAATTTTGTCAAATAAAAAGCAAAGAAAAATTTTAAGTATCTTGAAATTCTAGTAAAAAAGTTTAAAATTGTAAACTAGTCTTTTGAGGGAAGGCCTGGCAGTGTTTATTGTGACCCCCTGTGGATTGTCCCAAAGTGTCCCAACAAAAACAGTTACTTTAAAGGCTATCCTTAGTTTTTGAAACTCATGCAAGTCTCGAGTAATGATTTGACATAAATATAAGTAAGAAACAAGGATGCTTTTTCTCACTTTTGCTTGTTACCATTGCTGCTGATTTCAGCATGAGGGAATGCTCAAACAGAGACAGTGACTCAATGGACTTATGGTGGAAGATCAAGCTAAACCAGCATGAGAAAACAATGATTGCCCGTCCTCTCAGAAAGATATGGTTAACTGATGGTTATGGGTAAAGAGTGAAACTAATCTAATGGCATTTTCCCTGTTTTAGTTATACCTTGCTTTGCACCTTGGATTTCAAGAAGGTCCAGAGCTCCCAATGCATCCAGTTTTTGATTGCTGTAGTCTAACCAGCTTCACTATTACTAGAAATTTTCAAACTGCTCACAGAATTTCCAGAGGATACATACAATAGCTGTGTTGGAAAAGAGTAGGAGTGCCTTGTTCATGCCAGTGGTTTTTGGTTCTGTGGGAAGGTTTCAATGCTCCAGAGCCCAAGCATCCTACACCAGCCAAATACAGATTTTATCATCAGTTAATACCTCTCTTCAGCTGGATTAAAGTATTGCCAAATGCCAGTAAGATATTTCAGTGCAGAAATTTGCAAGACATCATGCCTACACAGAGGGAGTCCTGTAGCTTCACAGAAAAGAAACTCATGAACTCACATGTAAGCTTTAACTGTATTTTATTTCATAACACTGAGGAGTTATTTAACTCTTCTGCCTCAGTTTTCTCTTCTTCATTATAAGAGAATTACGTGAGAAATTGTATTTTTTCATTTAAAACCCATTGTTTGAGAGAACTAACAGATACTTGTGAAGGTCACAGAAGAGGACACAATCTTGTTTGTTTACTTATTCTTGATTTATCAGGTATTTAAATTTCCTTTCTTAAATAATGAATTTCTAAAGATAATTTTTGTTCTTTAAACAAAAGCAAGTTGTGATTAGAGTTCCCCTAAGTATGTAAGCTGTCCTGCACTGAGATCATTGTTAGCAATATAACCATGATAACGTGGTGCTTAGTCAGGGTTAGGTCAGCACCGTGTACGCAATGGAGGTGCTGAGAGACGTGAGCTGGGTGGTTTCCTGACACCTGCATGACATTAGCTTTTGCCATAAGGAGTAAACCTGTACCAGCTCAGGGGTTATGGTCTTATCAGTTTAGGTGCTGTGCCAGCTCTGTTGTGCTTACGCAGCTCCTTGCTCTAAACACCAGCCTAGACCCCGTGAGCTCAGGTGAGATTCACCATCACACTGTGGGGGCATGTCCTCAGCTCCAGAGTGGGTTTTGCAGCCCAGCAGCACTATGTGAGCTGAACGCCTTCCATGAACGTGGTGTGTGTGCCTGAGCTCAGAGCTGTGCTGGACTAAAGGCACAGGATGGCTGCGCTGGGCACCCCAACCCAGTGCTGCTGGGCTCAGCCACCCGAGTCAGCTTAACTGTGCATCTGACACACTGTGTTGTGTTTCATGTAGATCATCCCTGAGAGAAATGATGAAATATTTTGCACATCCTGCCACTGACCCTCGGTAAAGAGGCAGCAAAAAATACTGTGTTTTGAAAGAGCTCTGTATGTAGGGAAGGAATGGGCAGTCATGTGGTGTGTTCACAGGATCATCATCAGATCTGGGTTTGATGCTTGTAAACCTTTCTTTGAACATGTTCTTTTGCCTCTCGGGTGTTTAATTTCCCCTTCTATAAAGCATACCTCTTTGTTGACAGGAATGTTGTGAAGCAATTTGTTGCAAGGCTTATGTTACTAAGGCCTACATGTAAATGTTTTCTGCTGTGGCCTGTGTTTAAGTCTGTTGCTTGTCGGGTGAAGAACCTGCAGAAATTCCAGAGGTATTTCTGCAGCTAAGTTATACTACATGGCAGAGGGGATGGCTTAACATTATGGTTTGTGTTGTAGCTGTAGGACAGCGCAGGGCTGGCAGTACCTCCAAGCTCCTGGACATAGGAGCCACAGCATTGTCTGGCATGCACTTTCAGAACTGTTGGATGGTGGTGGTACTTCGTCATCTTCATACATGTTGTCCTAGAGTAGCAGGGAATTTTGTAGTCCTGTTTGGTTTGTGTTTTATAAAACTGGGCACAATCTTCATGTTTCAGGTAAATCTATTGTAACAGAAGCGTAAGTGCAAGAGGGACTTGAGTGTACACAGAGACAGGAACATCCCTTGTGTTTAATTGTCTGTCCAGCAGCTTTGCTGACATATGTCCTATGCCCTAAGAAAAACCATGCCTAAGTTATATTCTATTTCTTCTTGCTTTAATCTCCATGGGAGTGATTTTTTTAACTGAAGGTAAAACATACATGAGAGCTCCAGCACCTTCCATGAAGTGGAACCAGTGTTAAGAATTCCACCCAGGCAATGTGTGGAAGAAAAATAATGTGAATGATTTTAACTAATGGATTTTGAGTCTCTTTATTTTGTCATGCTCAAAAGGGATTTTTAGAAGCGAGCAGTTAGTTCTCTCAAATAGGAAATGCCCTAAAGCATTGCTGTATCATGATATGGATCAGACAACTCAAGATGAAAGGCATTTTTTAAGGGCATGTGATTTAAAAGAGAATAAAGAAAAAAAGAATTTGTGTCTTTGAAAATATATTTTCTCTGTCAAGTGAGACTGGGGCCAAAACATTTCTCCAAGTTGTATGTTTAAGCTGTCTGTTTTAAGGCATAACATGCATATTTGCTTTGAAAATTCAAGACCCAAGGACAACTGTGATTTTGCTTTTGTGGGAGCATTGAAGCACAGGCAGAATCAAGACTGTTCTGCAATGATTTTGGCTTGTATGTAAGGAAGTTTTTTCAACTCTGTCAATTACTCTGTGTTAATGGTTTCAGTAGCTCAGTATTGAGTGTGGTTTTAATGGTCTGAAATGCAAACCTAGCATTTTTAAATTCTGCACTAACTTCTAAACTGGGCAGAAAAGAGAGTCACACCCAACTGCAAAGCTGATAAACAAAGCCTGTCTTTTTAGCCAAAAAAAATCTCTTTTTTTTGCCACTTAATCCAAGAAAGTTTAACTGCAAAAACACAGAAGGTTCCTTATGTTCTTCATAAGAACTGAAAGCTATCATCAAAAATGAATATGTCTTTGCATATCTTGGAAGAGTGAAATAAATGCAATCATTAACTTGCTTAATTATTTTTTTACAAATATAGTTAGTTTCTGAATCCTAAAGACTGTTTAGCTGCATAGAATATTTGAGCACTAAAAAGACAATTTTACCTAAAAGAACATAAAGAAATAAATGATGTCTCAAATGATAATAAAAAAGAGAAAAATAGTTTAATAGCTCATTAAATATTTGCATTAGAAATAAAAGTTGTAGGAAAACTCCTCTCAATCTTTGAAAGAAAACTAGTTAAATTTCAGTCTGAAAAAGTTTTTCCATGGAAAATGGAAATTTGTAGTAGGATTCATATGGGGTTTGATTGCAATATTAATGAACAAAGAAGTATCAGCTCTTGGTAATAATATGAAGATTAAGTTAACAGCTCTATTTTATAAAAGCAGCCTAATATTAAATAATGGTTAGGTAATGCTGAGTAGTCTGTTTAGTATTCAGGAAAGTTAACATCTTCCTTCCCTAAGTGCAAGCACAATTATCTACCCACTGATTGTAGGAACATCTGTTTGTGCCTTCCTCTGTAGCAATTATGGGCAACATAGGGACAAAAATACTAAAGACTAAGGGGAGAGAGCACTCATCTTAGCTTGAAAAGTCTTCTCTTCTTTTGATTGATTGCCTTTGTATTCTAGGACCTCAGCTTTTTCCACTGCTTTTGCTCAGTGTTTGTATCTCAGCACCATAAACTGCCCATTCTGTTGCTGATGGCTTTCAAGTGTGAATCACTGACTTATCATCTAAATTTTGATTTGCTGAGATCTTCTGATGACTGATGGTAACTGCACTTGAGGGCCTTGTGTTCCCAACCCTCCTGATTATATTGGTCATGGGAGAACAACGTTACAGTGCATCTACACTGCAGCTGCTGTGGTGAATTCAGGTTGTGTAAAATGCTCTGCCAGGCTTTAGCCCGCCTGTGTTAGTTACTAGTCAATGCATGCAAAGGTCTGGCAGCACAGAATCTTCCCAAGATTGGAGAGAATCCAGTAGAGGGTCACAAGGATTATTAATGTGGTTGGAGCCTCTTTGCTCTGAAGGTTGAGAGAGCTGGGACTGTTCAGCCTGAAGAAAAGGCTCAGGGGCATCAATGTACAAAAGAACCTGAAGGGAGTGGGTAAAGAAGAGCCAGATTCTTTTCATTTGTGTCCAGTGAGAAGACCAGAGACAACAGTCACCAAATGAAACATCTGAGATTCCCTCCTAATATCAGGAAACCCTTCTTCACTGTGAGATTGACCAAGCACTGACACGAATTTCCCAAAAGGGCTGTGGAGTCTCCATCCTAGAAGATATACAAAAACTGTCTGGACATGGTCCTGTGCAAGTGACTGTAGCTGTCCTTGTTTGAGTGGGATGGGGGATGGACCAGATGACCTCCAGAGGTGCCTTTCAACCTCAGCCATTCTGTGATTCTGTGATCTGCCGTCTTTTTTACACCACTGCAGAAGCTATACTTGCTCCATCTCGTACAGCCAGCAAGACAGTAAAGGTGTTTCCTCCTGGGACAATGCAGTGTTGTACAGAGACACCTGGGATGGCTCAGAAAGAACACAGTGCACTCAGCTGGGCTCACCAGTCCCCATTTCCTTGTATCCATAGTAGTTCAGCTGAACACTTGCTTCTGAATCTACTCCCTAGTGCTGTACATCCCAGGAAATTGCTTGGTCTAGTTGCAGTCCTGTGGCAGCTTGTTTCCTAATAAACCTCCCCACACTGGAGATGCTCATGAGAAGACCTTTTGGTTTTCTTTAGGAGCCAAGCCCAGCATGGTTAGAACTCATCACCACCATCAAGTCCAGACTGATTTCTTCTGTTGATTGAGAAGGCTCTTTCTGAGTGCTTTAGTCCTTGGAGGGCTTTGGAGGTGGCAGTGGCATGGGACTGGGCTGTAGCGATGCTCATGAGCCACACTCACGCAGTACTGGCCAGTGGCACCTGCTGGTTATACAAGAGTCAGCAGAGGCCTGGCAGGGCCAACGCAGGCATCACAGAAGAGGTGCTTTATATCCCTTCATTCAGTCCCTGGTCTGTATTATTCATGTTTCTTTCCATTACTGAGCGTATCACAGCCTCTCATTCCCTGAAAACAGCTATATCAGAAGGGTGTTCTGTCTTGAGTGAATAAGAATGCGCATATTTTGCAATTCGGCATCTAAGATTACTCATGTTTCTCCCTGAGTACTAAGCATGATTATTAACAGTGCTGTGAAACTGAAAGGTTCCAAAATTCCTCTTGTTTTTGTGGGGCACTTCAGTTTTACTCCTGGCAGGAGTTTCACCTGAGGCTTTATGCTATATAATGCCAGCAAATTGAACTGTGAATATAAAATTCCTTGTGCTAAAATGAACATCCTGGGTTTATTGACAAGTGTGAGGCTGAAGTGCAAAATTTATGTATAAGCAAAGCTGTGTGCTATAAAAGGATAATAATTTGTTCCTCAGCTACTTTTTTTAAAAGTACCTTGTGATTTACCAACAACTTCCAATACAGAGCAAACTTGGTGTGTTTGAGATTTTCCATTAGGATTCCTAAGGTAAACTTCTGATTTATCTAACTGAAGTACAGTAAGAGGCTTCTCAGTATTGGGACTAGCACATTTATCAAGGTAGAACCATGTCATTGTTCTATGCTCTACTCCAATAGTCTGTTGAAAATGACGTATGTGCTTTATTTTTTAAAGAGAGTGAGTTGATTTTTCTCTTCTCAGTATGGACTTGGTCTGTGTTCCACATAGACTTTGAAACCAGATCATTACTGTGCACTTAAGAATATGTAACTTCCTATTACATTTGCTTGTAGGTGTGTTATATCTTCAGTATGGAGATGAAACAAAGCAGTTGAGGATGCCGAATGAAATCACAAGCACAGACACAATTCGTGCCCTTTTTGTAAGTGCCTTCCCCCAGCAGCTGACAATGAAAATGCTGGAATCGCCCAGTGTCGCCATTTACATCAAGGATGAGAGCAGAAACATATACTATGAATTGTGTGATGTGAGGTAAGACATGGAATTATAGCTACTGGTTTCATGGGTTTGGGGTTTTTTTGTGTTTTTTGTTTTGTTGTGCAGTTATAGAATAGAAAGGATTGGGGTTGATAAGTATCTGACAGAGAGTGGCCTGACACATAAGGGCATGTTCAGTGGTATCTGAGTAATCCAGGAAGTCTGGTCTGACAATGCCTTCAGCTCTAGGTGCAATATCCATTGCACAAGCCACTGATAAATGGCATACCTTGTTGAAATATTTGTATAATACACAAAGGTTCACATATTTAATATGTTTATTGAATTTTAAGTGAGACACAATAACTTAAAATACAGAATACAGAATAAACATTTACAGAAAGACTGAGTTGTTTTTTTGCTGGGAATGCAAAGCCTGATTTCCTGAGCCTGAAATAACAAACATAAATGTCACTGATGTCCTCACAACGATGCCATCTAACACAGCCAAAGTCCTATGGCATTGGTGACCACTGCTGCAGCCCCACCACCTTCCTGTTATATGTCAGGATGCAGCAACTGAAGCAGTCACTTCCCTTCACTAATTCAGAGCTTGGTCAATAAATGGTTCACCTTTCTGTCCTTTATTTTGTGGGAGTGCAGCTTCTTAATTAACCATGTTTCTTCAACAGAAATTCCAGGGTCTCATGGTCCCTAGAAACTCCCAAATCGTGCATAAATAAAGCTCTCAGGTACACCTCGGACATGTTACAATTTGTAAAACTGATAAAAATGGACAGAAGATTAAGGAGAAAGAGGAAAAGCTGTTTGCTCTCTGCTAGTCTGCCACTAATGCAGGAAAATTATGTGGTGCAAGAGAAGTGTACTGTCCACTGCTGCCCTGTTTCTTCTGGAGATCCTATGGCTAAGGTGTTTCTCCATATCATGTTGTAGTTTAAAGAGCA
Organism: Dicrurus megarhynchus; assembly: GCA_013399195.1. NCBI lineage: Eukaryota > Metazoa > Chordata > Aves > Passeriformes > Dicruridae > Dicrurus > Dicrurus megarhynchus. The sequence goes on from VXAD01000993.1 coordinate 360,666, forward strand.
AGTTGGAGCTTTTCTAGCCCTTCCCCACCCAATTCCCCCATTCCTGTTCTTAATCTTTGAACAGCACCACACTCCATTTTCTCACCTCTGTCTTGCTCTTCTCAGGCTGTCTATCCAGTGTCTTGTCATTAGCCAGTCTCGTGGATTTCAGTTTCCTTTAATCTTACTTGCTTTGCAGACTCCCACACCCGTGTTTGGCCACTGTAATGCCTGCGTGAAGACCCATCTGATTTTTGTCATCAAGATCTTCATCTTTCAGCATGTACCCAAGTTTCTTATACATCAAACAGTTTATTCACAAGATCAGATCAACTCATTGAATCACAATAGGGGTTACTACATCTCTGTTGCCAAGTGCATTATTGCCAACCATCATTTAGCCCATTGGCTCCTTTTCTCTCCCTTTATCCCTCCATCTTCCCTTGAGTTTCAGACTACCAGTTTATGACTTCATCTCCTCCCTGCCCCTGAGAATGCGGTTGTTGATTATCTTAATGCCACTCTGCCTTTTTTTCCCTTGCTGCCATTGCAGGCGTCACTCTGCCAGCCTCAGGCCTGGCTCAATCCCAACATCTGCTTCCTCTGTTCCTATGCCTGTATTGTAGAGCATTTCTAGAGGAAATCCCACAGCCCAGCTGACTTCCTCCATAACAAAATTCCCTCCTTCAGTTCTGCCACCCTTCTCTCTTAGGAAACCTCAGCAATTCCAGGTTAATGGAGTCCATAACATGCACTACCAGCTGCATTTTCACCACCTGTGAATTATTTCCACAACCATTTCTCCATTTCTGTTCCTTACTCTTCACAAGATCTTGCCAGTGTCTCCCCTCAGAGAACAGATGAAATGAAGCATCCTTTTTCTCTCCTTTGTTTGCCATGTCTTCCTTCAATCCTCTTCTTTCTTTCCCTTAAACACAGGGGTTTCAGTCAGCCCTTTAAGCTCTCCATCTCCCGTAGAGGCTGCTCCATGTTCGTCTGTGCCTTGCATTAGGCCATCATACTTCTTCCAGTTTCTTTTTCTCTGTTTTTCTCTTGTTTTCTCTCTTTTTCTCTCTTTTTCTCTTTTTCTCATTTTTTTCTGTTTTTCTTTTTTCCCTTCTTTTTTTCTTTTTTTTTTTTTTTTATCACTGGGGACAAAGCTCTGTCTTTCTCTTAAGTCCAGTCTTTTCCCTAAAGTGGTTCAGAGCTCTGCATCCAGTGTAGACTTCAGATTTTTGCTCCAGAACATCCCACTTGTACAGCCTTTCCTCTCCCATTGCATAGAGAAAAAACACTCATGTAATTATTCAATTTTTTTAATAGCAGCTGCTGTAATTGTCTTTTCTTGGCAGTTGACACAGGTAATAGGTAATCTTGCTTGCTCTTACCCATTCAAATGAAGCAACAAAGATCATTCTCCTAGTTTGACAAGCAGATTCTTCCTCATGCATTTTTTTTCACTTGTCTTCTGACTATATCTTCTCCATCTCTTTAAACCACTTGTCTTCATTATGAGGGCTCTTCCAAGCCCACTTCAATGCTACTTTTCATTTCTTGTTGAGTACCAAGTGCCATCTGCTTCCACTTGGTGAATAATGCCAGCTTGAATTCTACGTCTTTAATTTTCAAACAAGTGCCTTCCCACTCTCTCAGGCAGCCCTCTAACATGCTTGGAAGGTGTCCTCCACAGACATCTGCAAAGCCACTGCGTTGGTCTCCTTCCCACTCTCTCCGTTGCACTGCCTACTCAGATCATGCCCATGGTTCCAGGATTTGTTTATTGCTCCTCTGGCTGGAGAGACTATGATCTTCTGAGTTCTTTTTGTTCCCTTATCTTTCTGCTGCTATCCTATTATCTTTTGTGACTCCTGTTCACCTTGTAAGCTGGTGAAGAGGTTGTCTTCCTGGGATGTTTACACAGCACACATGGATCAGTGAGGCCTTTGAACATGCCAAGGCCATCTGGGAGCTACAGTAATGCAAATTATAGTAATAATAAAAGTACAGTAATACATACCTGTTATCAGTAATGTTTATCTTAGAATAGCAACATGAGGTGAAATACATTCATATCAGAGATCAAATGCCTAGTATTTTGGTGCTTTGCCTTGCAGCAATGTTTTACTTTAAAGTGTCATGTTTCTACAAGAAGTATTTATGGAAAAGGCTTTTAAAAAAAAGTCCAGTTGTTTGAGGTACCATCTCATAGCCATCAGACAGAAAAGACAGCAGATAAAATGTATTTAAATGAATAATATGCCGTTTGTTGAACGATGATGATGAGAAGATGAGAGAGCTTGCTTTGTATTGAGAAGAACATAGTCCAATGTCTGAGGCAGACAATGGTAACTGAGACTCCCAGTGCAGGTCTCAAAGCAAAAGGGTCACATTTGCAAGGTGGAAAACAGTTTATGTTACCATAAATAATTGAAGTACTTGAACTTGCTGCAAGGTAGCTATTTTCCTATGCAGTCTACAAGTAAACACTCATAAATACTAAACTTCTCATCAACCCTCCGGTTCTTAAACACAAGACACTGATCTGTCTCTTAAGCTGTGGGGTTTCTTTAATAACCACTTGACATCTACAACAGCAGCACAAGTTCTGACTAGCTACCCATTCAAAGCAATCAGTGATTGTAATATGACATTGTAAGAAAGAAATTGGACCTGCCCAACAATCCTTCCCTTCATTTTTAAATTATAATCCAAGTGATTAGGATCAGTTCACTAGACTTGTAGCTGCACCTGGAGGAAAGGAATTCAGTCACATGTGTAAGTAAATTCTCTAGAGATCACTATGGGGAAATGAGAGGAATCGCAGCTTTGAAAGGATGTAAGTGAGTATAGATTGGAGGCTTTGCTACTGATTAAATGTGAACCAGAATTCAGCAGAGCTCAGGGCAAGTGTCAAAGCCATAAAATTATTGGAAGGTAGGTCTTGAAACAAAAGAGAAAACTCTCCTCTCTTTCCTAAATGTAGTAGTTAAAAAATGAACTAGTCAATGACAAAGTGTAGACTCCTAATAAAACAAAAGCATTCTCATACGGTTTTTCATCGAAAACACTTCTGTGTAAGCTTTCATCACAATTTTTGCTAATTTATTTCTATAATACTTACTGTTTTCCTTTAAAAACTGTCTTTATTATAGATAAAGTTTAGAGGAAGAATTTATCTACTACTGAATTTTTAGCTTTTGTGGATTTTTTTCAGCTTTGTGAACAAGCTGATAATTAAAATTTCATCAAGAATAATTACAGTTAGAAAGACTGCTTTTCTTTTGATATTCTTGCTTCTTAGAATAGCAAAATTTTATGTGGGCTGAGTGCACAATAAAACATGTAAATATTAACTAAATCCCTTCTGAGTGCTGTGTAAATATTGAAGTTCTATTGTCTTCAAAGTGTTTTCACTCTATGGCAGGAGCTTGAAAGAAACTTAACACTATCTAATTTTTGTGGGTGTGGAGTTCTAGTGAAAGAATGATACTTCCCATGGGAAAGAAAATCAAAGTAGGCTTTTGTTTGTTTGTGTGTGTCTTAGTTATGGCATTTACGTTTTCTGTATAGATCGGCTGCAGACCTACTATGTTTCTCTGTTACCTGAAAATTTCAGGCAACAAAGTAAGTAAAACTGCTTTCATCTGTTGTCATTGCTGATTCTTTTAATTCCAGGAATATTCAAGACCGATCTTTCCTTAAAGTTTACAACAAAGATCCTGCACACGCATTTAATCACACTTCCAGAGCTGTAAATGGAGATATAAGGGTAAGTACTAGTGCTGCATTTATACTCTTTTCCTCCAGGTTTTATGCTAAATGTTTAAATTCTGAAATGTAATATGTACACAGCAATTCATAAAATCAGGGGTAAATGTATGACACATACACAGAAGAGGGAATAAATAATGCTTTTTGTAATGTGTTTTAACTGCTTTTCTTTTTCCAATTATTTGCCCTGGGCATTAACCAGTTTCTTCATCTTGTTTAAATGCAATAAGGCATGTGAAGCAAAACATAGCCTTTAATTATGTATTTTGTGATACAGACAACACTCAGAGTTTTTTACAGCTTCCTATTCTGTGTTTCCAAACCCTTTACAGTGAAGTATGGCATGGTTAGTACACTCCAGCAAAATTTCAGCAGGGGTTGGTTTCCAGTGGCTGAGCAGATGTACCTCACTTGAAGGCTGCTGAAACTCTTTGTAAATGACAGTTTTGGATAGGAAATTCTGATAAACATTGTGGTGTAAATGGTTTTGTCTTTCTCTAAAATTTTCTACCTGTACTGAAAAAGGATGAGTATATTTACATTTTCAGGTGAATGTTTTGTATTAGGAAACAACAGAGAATGCATTTGAAACATTTGATTTGTCTCTCTCCCTGTGTCTACCTTTTGCTGCACTGTTACCTCCCGCCCTGGTGCCAAGAGGGCAGGAGATGCAGCTGTGGGGCACCTCTTCCACCATGTTGCCTGCAGCTGGTGTGGCAGGAGAGGGTGTTGGTGGTGGTGAGATTACACAACCTCATCTCCTCCCCACCCTTCCTAGGTCTGTCCACAGGAAACAGTACAACCAAATTAACTCAATAGGGCTGGAACAGAATGCCACTACTGTCCTACCTGCTGTGTGGCTTTTATGTGCCTTCCAAAGCTGATTCAACTGGGCAGAAAATTTCCTGTGAAGTGATTTCCTTAATTGTACATTTGCTACTTGGTTTCATTATCAATTCTGAGCATGTCTCACTGCTTTATTACTAATATTTTGTGTAAGTGCTTCTTGTGTTTCAACAGTTTAAGGCCACAACATTTTAGAAAGATTGTAATAGTTTATTTACAGGCACTATTCTCAACCACCTCTCATTTATGCACTTCAATTATAAAATGGTCCTTTGGATAGGTCAGAAATCTAATTACTTGATTTTTCACACTGCTGCACACACAACATGAGAAAGGAAATGGATGTGCTTCAAAGATATTATAGTTTTTTGTGTATTCTGTACCATACTGAAATTCTTCAGTTCTGGTTGTGGTCCTGTGGCAGTGACTGGATGTATCCGATACATCTCATTCATTTTCAAAGGCATGACGTACTGTCATTGTGCATTATGACATTAATGCTTGTAAGTGTGGCTTTATGAAGTTATGTTATACTGTTCTTGTTCCATGTACAGTAGATACTGAAGGTATATACTGTGGCTTTATTTGTGTGTTTTAGGCCTGTTTGTACTATTGCAGTTAACTACATATATTTGAAAGTAAAAATTACTTCTTTGGCCCTCTTCCAGGCATTTGCTGCCTAGCAGAGTTGTTTTGAACACAGGTGCTGCCTCTTTGCAAAAACTGCAATTACTTGAATTGCTTATTTTAAAATCTTGTGTTGTACAACAGACACGCACACTCAACATCTCCTGATTATGTCTGAGTTAGCACCTTTTGGTCATAACTAAAAAATAATGGTGACACAGTGGTGACCTTTACAGAGGTGGTGTTTTCATGGCAGAATATTGTATTTTACTTTATAGAAATGCAAAGACGCCATTTTGAAATTCTGTGCTCCAGCAAAAGAGCTATTTTCTCATTTGGCTTTTGCTGTGCATTGGCAGATTTCTTGTCTTTCTGGTCTGAGAGGTGAAGTCAGAGCCAGGATGTTCATAGAGGCTTTGTGGAGAAACATGCAAAAAGTCTTCCCTTTGATCTAAGTGAACTTCTGTACTTCAAAGTTATGAGCATGGAAACAAGCGATTTCTTGAGCTCCAGAAATACTGAAACCTGTTTTTCTAAGGATGTCTGTCTTTTGGTTGGGTTCTTCCTTATGCAGCAACACTCAGGTCCTAACTGAGGCTTTTCCCAAAGTAGTAACCCTCTCCATCCTCTAGAATCTAAAAAGCTGAAGCCCATACTGCAACTGTTCCTCTTTGGCAGAAGTACAGTAGGATCTTCTGTCAAATCTCTAATTTGGCAAAATCCATAGGGACGTAGTAGTCTTATGGTTTCTACTCATTGGTTAAACCTGGTTGAGATTTGCCTGGGGATTCACAGGTTATTAGTTCAGCAGAAAAAAACCACCAATAACCGGATGGATTATCCCTCTTTCCTTAGGAAACCAGAGTAAAGGAGGGGAAAATGTGAGGGTTCTAAGTGAAAAACATGTACATTTTATGTACTGGTATTGCAGAGTACCCATAAGATTGTAGAAAAACCTTTGCTTCTTATCTCTCCTTTTATGTTTACATATCTTGGCATTAGGCGAATTGATGTTCATCAATTTCATAAAATATATAAGTGCAAAGCAGCTGATTGTCAGACTGTTGAAAAGCAGTGTTTAGAATATAATGAATTAGTCATTTTAAGTGTATTTTTCCATGGTGATACTCTGAGTGTGGTTGTATCTCCTGTCATCTGTGAGTTAAAACTTTATTTTCTTGATGTTTGGGAAAGTTTTGCCTTTTCAGATTTTTCTACTGTTTTTCTTCTTGTCCCTTTGGAATGTTTATCCCTGGGTTTGATGAAGTTCAGGCTTCCATTCATGTGCTTTATAATAATTTCCATGTAACTGGCCCAAAATAATCTTAGAAAATAATGTTAGCTGCCAGCTTGAACACCTGTTTTAACTACCAAACAGATGTGAGACCTGTATAAGAATTGGCAGTAACACTTGAAGTATTAAGTATTATGCATATGGACAAGAAGACTTAGAATGTGCAAGAAGAATGTGGGATCTGTAACTTTCAGATCTTCTATTGAGCCATTCAGCTTTTGTGCCCATTAATTCTAATTTTCCTGCTCTTCTTTGTTTCATGCATTTTTCTGAGTGGGTTGTGTTTGAGAAAAGGGAATTGGCTAAGGGTCCAAGCAACCTCTAAAGGAAAGATTTTCTTGAAATCCTTCTGAGTGCCTCACTTGCTTACTGGTATTGGCCACTTACATGTCAAAGAGCATGGTCTGTTTGAAAGGTCTGCTCTGTTCAATGCTGCTAAGCAAGTAGTAGCCACAGAGTGCAGTCTCACTGACTATTTGTGCTTGTGCTCTTCCTTTTTTATTTTTCCTTTCCAAAATGTATGCTGTAAATCTATAACAGCTGGGGTTTTTTTTAAAAAATGTATATCTTCACATTGCTGTCTTTCATTCATTTATTCCTTCACCTGAGCTTGTATCATTTATCAGTACTTTCTAGCTCTCTGTGCAACAATACTTTCTTCTGACAAAATGTTGTCTTATGAACAATTGTTAAATGGTCTATTTCTTCCCTCTAGCATTGTTCTGAATTCCAGTGTAAATGCATGTACACAGCCATGCAGCTCTGTGCCCTTAGAACTACTGTTTTTGATTTGCATAGGTTGGAAGGGGAAGGGCCCAGCTTAGCAATGGTGTATAGACTGGATGCCAGGACATGGCAGTAAAGAACTGACAGTGGGGCTTTAGATGTTGCTGGGTGAATTGAGTTTCTTTGCAAGTGTCACACAGCTCCTTTCATCCTGGGCTGTTGAGCTGAAGTGATTCCCCCACTGAATGTGCACAGCATATTTTCCGTCCTCATTCCCTACAGCCTCCTTCCCTCCTTTTTTGGAGTGGCTAAAGGCTAAAGAAACTTAAATTAGAATCTCCCCCTTCTGTTATAGAAACTGGTCAGTGTTTCTGGTGGCACAGCTGGATACTAATAATGTTGGCTTATGCAGTGGTTTGTTTTGGGCTTCACCTACCAGCCAATTCTGAGAACTGGGAGGGAGTTTTTGCTCCATAAGAAAGCAGCGGCTATTTTGCTTGGCAGTCTTTTTCTTCCCATCCACCTGCCCTAAAGTCTGTGGGGTACACTTTATTTTGAAATGTCCTAGACCTACCATGGTTTTGCTTAATTATCTGACTTGCATAAGATCTCTGCTGGCTGAGGTCAGAATATCCAAAGAATGCTTGTTGTGGCTGTTGTTCTATTGAGATATGCTTTGAGGTGTTTTGGATTTTTTTTTAGAGATTGTTTCTCTAAGAAAGAACAATTAGGGCAAGTTGAGTCAGAGCTGAGTTGGGGCAGTGCAGGGTACCTGGAAACTCCACATTTTATGGGAGTTAGAGTGGCAAAAAAATGATGATATTCCTGACAGCAGTGGGGTTGCCAGGGTGAGAGGAGAGGAGTTAAAATGAGTTGTATAGGAAAATGAGACAGACATTTGGTAAGTTGGTTAAACTTGTTCTAAATAGCTTTTATTATTGAAATTGCACACCACCAACTTTTCATTTTTCCCCTGAAAGTGACTGGTTAGCAGGCTAGTAACATTTTAACTCTCTGGAGCTAGATGCAATTTGTGAACTTAAAAATGCCCTACAAGTGCTAAAAACCCTCAAACAACTGCTTAAGAATTTAAGGCTTCCCAGGAGGCTGAAATTCAGTGCTGCTTTGCAGAAAAGACAGAGAAATAATAAAAGCAGAATAATTTTTCTGTGTTCTTAAAGTACCTGTAAATATACATCCAGCTTCTTTAACTTCTTTTCATTGGATAGATTATGATTTTAACATCAATAAACATAAAAGTTGCAAATGCTGCCACGGTTACATCTTTACATTGCATACTACAGCTAAAAAAAATATGAGCTCCTTGCACTATGTAGAGGTATTTAGAAAAAAAGTATTTATTGGAAAATAATTCAAGCAATAAATTGGGTGAATGCATTTTAGTGCTAGGATGCCTATAGGACAGCATCTGTATAAGTTGCTACGTGTTTACCTTACTGATCCTATTACTATAAAACTTTGTTTCCTTTTGGGAAGAAAGAAAAAAAAAAACCAAAATGAAAAGGCAATGCTAATACCTCTATTATCTGATAGAGACCTTCCAAATGATACAAATCTCATCTCTCCTGCTGTTTTGCTGTCTGCTTTTTCTAGTGCTCTTTTTGTCACTGAGAGGTTATGACAACATAAGCCATATTGTATTTATAAACATCACGTGTTTCCTTGATATGACTTGCGGTGTCTGCCAAACAGAACACATGGAAGAAACATTTCTCATTAGCTCAGCATTGGTTTTGGTTATACTGATTTCCGGGACAGGAAAAATGCCTTCCTTACTCAGATTTAACTTTCATGCAGTAGAAAGAAAGCCTCTGAGTGTCCATGAAATCTCTTGAGCAGAGACGCTGCAGCTCTTTTAGGCCACATACTTTGTCTGACAAAAAGAGAAAAAGCAGTTTATTTTAAAGAGCAGATGTAATGCCATGTGTTGCTGAAACTAATTCTGAGTTAAAATACCTGCCAAAGTCATCTAGAAACAGAACTCACCAGGAGATGTAAGGTAAGATGATGCTTATAAATAATGAAGGATATATAATTTTTTTTATTATTATTTTCCAAACTAAAAGATATTTTCAGATTAACTGGGAATATAAATCAGAACAATGAAAACTGTTTCTTCTTCCTTCAGCTGTTGCAAAGATATTTAATTGCTCTTTAAACCACCAAATTCTACTCTTAGATTTTATGTCTAGTTTCAAACTTATGTATTGAACATGAACAGTTATTTTCCAACTTGCTGTTACAAATCTTGCTGAGATCTAACCAAAATATATAAAAGAAGTCTCTGATGTTCCAGATTTTCTTTTTACTGATACGGATTTTACTACTTTTGCTTTGAGTGGGGTTTCAGCAGTTACCAATTATTTATGCATATACAGACCTGCAGATATCGAGGAGTACCTGCATCAAATTAGTGTGTGATGAAAGACTGTAAATGTACCTGTTCTCTTTCATTCAGGTGTCCTTTGATATACAATGCCTACTACTGTGCAAAGCCTAAATCAGTGAGAAAAAAAATAGAATTATGAAGAAAAAAATATTATTTTAATTTTAGCTACACATAAAACAATATATTAATCTCAAATGTTTTCTAGCCCAAAGCTGTTTTGTTTAAAGATACAAATCCTGCATTACAGTTGGATGGATACTGCACTATTTCTTTTTTAATATGATGGCTTTTTGCTTTGGTGTATTTTATTTATTTCACAAACATTAGGAATAGTATATGTATGTATAGGGAATGTACGTATGCATAAGGAATATAACCTTGTAGACCCTATTACTATACCAACATTTTAAAAGATACTTTTGTGGCTTTTTTAAATTTTCAAATAATGAGGATGGATTTTAAGTTTATAGGAAGCTGCCATTGAAAGAAATGTTCTTGATACAAAACCTCTCAAAGAACACGAGCTTGCCACACCCATGCAATAATTTCCCAGTTAGTCTGAGAGGAGTGTCATATGGTAGATATCACAAACCAGTTACCTGGAAACTCCCAGAGAGTGGAATTTTTAGGGGGAGGGTTCTTTATTTCCCACTAACAGGCCTGTGTTCAAGCTGGTCTGCCTGTCATGTTGAGGTTTGCTGAGAGTTTACCTGCAGCTGATGAAGTTACTAAAAGACAACATATTATCTATTTTGGGTGAAGGTCTTTCCAGCCCGTCATTAAAATTAGAAATCTTATCTCTCATGTACGTCTGAGGTTCTCAGGCAAAGATTTTGCTGCCTTCAGTGAGAACTTACCCTGCATAAAAACATAAGGATTGGATTTGAGTCCATTTTTTATTGTCTACTAGTTTCTGGTTTTATTCTTACTCCACCTCTTTTTACATAATGTTTCCTTGTGCCAATTCTTTAAAGTTTTGCTCTTTCTTCCCCCCCCCCTCCCCCCCCCCGGCTTTCCTTTCTTTTAGTACAACAGTTTGCACTAATTTGACTGCTTGAAATTCCTAAATAACAGAGTCAGATGTTGCTGGAGCTCCCTAAACACACTGATAGATGATAAAAACGCTCATGGCTGTGACCTCCCTTACGAGCAGGGGAGGTCCTCCTTTACCTCCTTTGTAAACCAGGTTGCTTATCTGAATTGCAGGAGTCACGCAAGTCAAAGTCCAGTCAAGTTTTATGACTTCCAGGTAGCTTTCCAAATGAGCTGTTACTCAAACAGGGGTTAAAAATCACTTTTTGAAGGTGGGCATTTTGCTACCGGGGTTCCCAGAACCAAGTGAAGTTAGCAACAATGTTTTTTCTTCTTCAAACAAGCCGTTCTTCTTGTCATGCTGGACCTTAGCCTTTCCAGTAAGTCTTTCACAAATCCAAAATGTGTTAGTTCATGTGATCCTGTCCCAGATTCTCTGCTTTTATTAGTCATTAGCCTTATGAATACTAAAGAGAATTAATTCTGTCCCTATCTTCCTTTTAACAGAGAGGAGTAAACCATTACCTGGTGTTTAAGAGAACAGAGTTATATATCTGAGAATCTTGATTCTTCTCCATGTTGGATTGCACTTTTTCTAATATGGGCTCTGGAAAACTAATCAGTCTTCTGAAAATATGAGCAGTAAAAATATCTTTCCTTGGATACAGGTTAAGATCTGGGGTTAAAAAAAGCCTCAGCTGGCAAAAGCAAGACATTTGCAAATATCAGCACGCGGTAGGACTCCATGAGAAATTATGTGATGCTGAAATTATTTTTTGTCTGAATAGATGCCTTTCTTACATCTTTGCAAATTTGAACTCCATGTGACTAAGTGAAAAGGCTGAACGGGTGTGTTGTGTAAAGGGCTAGTCCCTGTATCACTTGATATTTACTATAGATAGCTTGACCTTTGGGTAAACTAAATTGTTTACTTCAGCCATGCTGACCAATTTGTATATTTTTGGGATAGAAGGAAGTAAAATGGAAAGAAAATGTAGGATTCAAACAGTATAGGAAGAAGTTTGTGATCTAAGAAGACTTTTAGTTGGTACACTGATAGTACTTCTAACACTTCAAAAGACATCCAACTGCAAATGCTGTTCGACCTTATAGCTGTGGTGTGGCTTGGACACTTGCATTGCAAAATCCAGTTGAATTAAAGACTTTCCATGACCTTTTCTCCTCTCAATAGTGCTGACTCCAGAACTCAGCATAGCAACTTATTTCTTCTGACTTTCTGTGTCCTTATATTGGAAGAAACAGGTGTAAACATGCTGCTTATGTCTTTTGACTATCAGCTCTGTTTTATAATATTTTTACATTATCTACATTCTAACCCATTTTGTATATCTGTAATAGGAATTGTATTTTGACTCAGTTGTTTGGTAATGTGAGAGCAAGGGTTATGCTTTCTTTATGTTCATTTAACTATATCAAGTTGTTCAGTTTTAGTTGTCTTCCATGCAATAAGAAGAGATACAAATAAGGAACAAACATAAGAGCTGAGTCGTTAGTACAGGGAGTCAGAAAGCCATGCATTTATTTTGATTTATGAGTGCAGTTACTAAAAGTATTTTTCTTTTAAATAGCAGAAATCTGATATACAGCATATTTAAACCAAATAAAAATGCTGATCTGTACCAGAACTGTACATCTTTGAAACTATTCCTTTTTTGGAAAAAATAGAGATGACCCCATCAGCTCTGTGGTGCCCTGAGGAAGTGCTGAAATTGAGATTGGTCTGAAGGGTTTGGCTCCCTGCATTGGTGGTGGTTGTCTATGTTATGTACATGGTGTCCTTCATCTCTTCAAAGAGAATGGGGAGGGGGGAGGAAATGCTTTCTGCATTTTCATGAATTACATGACTCTGTTTGTTCTCAGAAAATTCTACCATAAAAAGCATCAGTGGAAAATCAAAAGAAAGGAACTGTTGGTTTGAAAGCAAAAGCAACAATTGGTTTGAATGCAGCACTATTTATGAGGGTTGCCATAATGTTAACTTTAGAAAAATAGATCAGTAACAGCTTTTATATATTCAATCCAAACAATCTAATAGCTTATGGGATGGGTGGGCCATGCTATACTGATGAGATAAATGTGGATATTGGCAAACCAATGATGTAATTATGTAAATCCGACCTTTTTAGGACTGAAATGTGTTATGTTTTAGTGTGTTTATGTTTTTGTCATTTGTGATAACACCCTGAAAAATCTTGGCTGAAATGCCAAGAGGTTTCTTAGTGCGCTCACCATTCTGTCTGCATAGTACACATGCAGCATAGGAAAATAAAGCATGAGAAATTTATTAACTTCTCTGTGCTTAATTGGATAATCTAAACATTTTTTTTAACTCTCACATTTCATTTGTTCATAGGAAATTAAATACATAAATAGGCAGAAATGAGTGCCTGTTAACTGACCGGGGGTGTTTGTCTTGCCAATCAGGAGTAAAGCAATGCAGACTGGTAGCAGGGAGATAGCTCAAATGATGAAATGCTTCTGGGGAAATAAAGTTCCACACAGAGGCCCTGTGATTTCAGACAGGCCAATCAATGCAAAATGTGCTGCATCTCATCCATCTTTTTGCTCAGTTTGCCTAAAGCCTAGAGTGTGGCTAGACTGAAGCTCTCATGGGGTGGATCTGGGTCAGGCTCCAAGTGACCTTGTACTCCCTTCCCTTCCAGGCAGAGTTCAGCCAGTGTGTTGTCAAAGTTGTCTCACTGACAGCTAATCTGTGACTGCAGGTTCAGTACAGGTATAACCAGGCTAGTCCAAATACAGACCCCATTCCTGTAGCTATATTTAAGAGGATGCATGTTGTAAGCTCACCGTTTTATGGGAAAAAGAGTGATGTTGCTTTCCTCTTGGTTTTTTGTTTGCTTCTTGTTTTACACCTGAAAAAAAGTGACCTCCGTGTAGGAATGGGAAGGGCCACTGAACATTATGAGTGCCAAAGAGCTCTTGATATGCAGGTGTTCTTGGGGTCATAAGTCTGTGTGGTTTGGGGATTGATAACACGATGGAATTGATAAGGGAGAAAGTTTTCTGAGAAATAAGGGCTGCACGCACATGCGCATGTACACACACACGACACATCTCATCACTTGTCAGAGCTTGGTGACAATTTCATCAAACCAGAATTTCTGTTGTCCCCCACTAACAACCAGACAGGGACAGAGGGCAGCAGCCACCTCAGCGCTCTCTCTCAGCACGCAGTCCCACTGCACAGGGCCTCTCAGAGGTGCTGCACTAAGGCCTCACTTGTAGAAAGCTGTTATTTCCCACAGTGTCTGAGGGAGATGAAGCTGTTTAGAACCTTAACTACATCTTCAGTGGTAATGACTGAACTAAGTGCTAGGTTTCAAAAGCCATTTTTAGCTTTAAAGTGCATCTCAAATATCTTTGTTTTGAATGTGAGAGTGGATTGCAAAGGCAAGTGATGGTCTTGTCTTCTTTCCCATGTTCTCAAACATTCATGGGTCACTCCAGCTGGCATTTACCTGAGGTGCTCTGCTCACTTCTTTCCTAAAAACCACCCTCATGTTCTGACCACACCTGCCAAAAACCCCACAAAGCCTCAGACTATTAAACAAAACTAAGTTTATGTTGGATGTTCTTTCTAGTCCCTCTTCTCCTTCCTTTCTTGCCCTCTCCCTCCCATGCCTGCTATGCTAGGCTACACCATTGCAATAACAAGAAGTAATGCAAAATCTTCTAGCATGGAAGAAAATTTGCATTAGTTCATGTTTTTCCACTTCATTCTGTTTTTTTCTTTCTTTCATTGAATTTTTTGTTGACTTTTCCTTCATACACTATAGTCTCTTTAACTCCTCTTTTTCTTATCAGTTCCTCTCTTCCCAGCTAAAGTAAGTCTCTTATTTTTGTTTATTTTTTAATTTATTATCCCTTTCTTGCTCCCCTAATAATTTCTCAGCATTCCATCTCCAATATTACTCTCTTTCATCTTTCACAAACCCCTATTTACTATCGTTCACACTGTCTCATTCCCTTTTTTGTTTTGTCTTTTTCCTTCCTTCTGTAGTTCTACACCAAGAATTCCCTATTACCTTTCCACGTAATTCTTCTTTACCTCCTGTCTCTCTTCCCAGTTTCAGGGAATCACAGTCATTTAGGTTGGAAAAGATCTTTAAGGTCATCAGACCAAGTAATGAGTTAAGTGCTAGTTAAATGTCTGCTATGACTTGCTTCTTTTTATTAATATTTCTGCATTACCTATGGACTAAGAAGGAAAAATTTCATGCCACAAACTCAGTTCTCTGCATTTAAAAAGTTAGAAGGTTTAGGTGTAAATAAGCATGCTAATGGTAGGACAGAGGAAGAGGAAAATGAATGTGCTTCCATGTTGCTCTGCTGATAAGTAATGTGTATTACCAGCTTCAGGAGAGTGATGCTTAATTCTTAGTTCAATAAAACAGGAACCACAGGTCAGGTTGGGTTCTCCAAGGTGGATCACAGCAACGTCCATTGCATGGATCAGCAAGCAGCAGATGGAATGAAGCCGTCATTGTGCTTTGTAGTTACAGGATCTCAGCTTTCTTATAAAGAAGGGGGGAAAAAAGGAAGAAGGTAGGATGAGAAGCAGAGCAGAAAGTGAGCTAAATGAAAAGACATATGGGCAGGCTCACTATAAAGAATTTTTTTAAAATCTAATCTTTGTAAGCTCAGTGTAGAAATTGCCGCCCACTGCAGTCAGTGGTGAGAGGTTGGGAATGCAAAAGGGCAGCTTGTCCCACCCAGCTCTAGGGGAATGAACTGACTCTGGAGGATGTCTGGCTGACTTTCTTTTAATGCAACATTAGGTGAGACAAATCCTCAATCCAGAGCAATTAATATTGCTTCTTGACTTTTGGAGAGGTGCTTAATGCATATATGTCTGCAATATATGCTGTGATACTTTCCTATAGCTAGGAAAATGCCCTTGCTTAAATCAGTACAGAAACAAGGGGGAAGCATGAGGTTTGAATTACAGGGTAGAGAGACAGACTGCAGACCTGACGTAATAGTTGAGTTTTGCAGAACCTTCTTCACGCAACTCCAGTGAGAGTTGGCTATATTTGCTCTAGTAAACTTAAAAAAATTTTTGAGAGGCTTATAGAGTTTCCAGCAGAGGAATTCCCACTTTAACTTGTTTGCCTTTAACTTTTTTAATCCCTAAAAATCAAAAAATTTGGATTATACTGATCTGTCACCATGAAAGGATAGGCCAAAACTTTACTGCTGGTATGCAAAACATATATGTATGGGTATATACACAGGTTACAAGACAACACCATTCTCTCGGGAGTGTGGTCTGGTTCAAAGGCTTTGTGCACAGGTTGCTCCACACTGCAAGCTCCAGCTGTTCTAGTGAGAGTGCTGCTTTGCCAGCAGTGAAGCTGTAGAGCTGCCTGTCCCCTTTACAGTGATGCATTCTAGCCAGTAGTAATGTGCTCTGTGGTGAGAGAGAGCTGTTTGTTTGTTTGTTTGCATTTATTTTGTAAGAAGTAGGGAGTTTGGAATAAATATAAGAGAATTTTATGGTACTTGTGTTTACCCCAAGGCATATCTGTTTCACTGCATGCCTTTGGAATCAGTAAACAGAGGGAATACAAACAATATGCATGTTTAGGAGAAGGTAGTGTGGTCTGCACATAATCTCAAATCCAGTATGTGTTAGGCAGCCAGAACTGTTCTGTTCCCTCCCTGTTTGTTTAGCTTGGCCTCTCAAATTCAAAGAGCTTCTGTAGGATTTTCAGTCTTCAAGGAAACACCACACACATCCTTGTAGGTATAAACATGGGCAGTGGGCTGGAGAGCTTATGTGAAAAAGTCAAAGCTGATTTGAAAGAGTTTTTCAGGGTCCTGGAGAGCAGTGTGGAGTGCAGAGTGGCAGCAGCACAGCCTGGCTGGATGCCAGGGTGTGTCCCCTCAGTGACTTTGTGAAGGACAGCAGCTTGGGGGGCTGTGTTCTGCTCCCTCATTTTTGCCATGGGGAAGCAACTGAGACTGAGATCAGGATGAGGTAAGAACACTTTTTGCTTCTCTGCTGAGTGTTTGGAGGCAAAGCTAAGGGTGGATCACTCTCCTTTCATAGAAGAAATTGAATATCATGTCATGGTGCCACCCTAAGCAGAGAGCAGAAAGATGCTGATGGCAGTTCCCCAGCTGCCTTCATGAGTCTTGTGTATCAGAGCCAGCAGATTTAGGAGATCCTGCAGACAACTCCACAGATGGGTCTTTGTCATCTCAAACTGTCGGTTTCTTGGATCAAAAATTAGAAGCTGGGTGGGTGATAGGACTGGTGAGGTGGCAGAGACCTTCCTTGTCAGAAAAACCCCCAAACCTCAAAACCTAAATCCACACCCAAAATCCTAACCCCAAACCCCCAAACACAGGAGAAAATATGCTTTCTTTGTAATTCAGCTCTAAAAGCTGTCATCAGCAAACTGTCTTTCCATTTGGATTCTGCTGGACTGAACTAACTTGTTGAATTTAAGCAAAACCCTATTGACTCCACCACAAGCTTTGTTCTGGAGTGCTGAGAACAAAACCAAGCCGTGCGTTGGTGACCAGCAATCACTGTAAGTGCCTCCCTGTTTTCTGTCAAGGAAATAGTTGTTTACAGTACTATAAGGCAATAACTACTTAATTATTTCCATCCATGAAAGTATTATTAAAGGAATAGGAACCAAAAGAGCTGTTAGCAGGAGCAGAAAGAACTTCGATCAGCAGTCAAGCAATAAGTTATGTCTATGCCACATGTGTATACCCCACAGTAGCCTTCAAAATATTCTCTGGCCTTATAATTGTGTGTTCTACTGATGTTTAGTCTCTAACATTTTTTCTGCTTCAGAATGAGGGACACAAGCAGAAAATAAATTGATGTGATGAGCAAATTGATGGAAAGGTCCAACAGACCAACATTGTTAATGACGTAGAAGAAAGGAGGGTGACTGGCATTACAGGTCTGTGGTAACTTGAGCCTATCATTAGTATAGACATTAACATTGGTTTTAAAGTCCTAAATTAACCTAAACTTCCAGGCTTGGTCTCAGTGAAACATAAGGAGTTGTGCCTCTTAGGGGCATACCCTTGGTTTACACAGGGGCTTGAACTGAAAAGGAGCTCTTGTTCTGTACAGTACTTTCTAAACAAATATATGGCACATAATTATACATGGGATAATATATGGCAAGCTAGATAATGCTTGAGGGCTCTGATAAAGTAATTGAAATGGAAAGTGATGCTTGAGTTGTTTGTATGCATTGTTAGAACCTACAAATCAAATTACAGCCTTGGTAATGATGTAACTGTGCCTGGTGTATTTTAAAATTAAAAGCATCTAATGAAAAGCTTTTTGTATGCATCAGACATACACGAAGACTCTTGCATATCATGTCATATGTATGGAGAACTAGTTATATCCCAGTCTGATGTTCTGGGATATACTTTGTCATGCTAGAGTCCAATTACTGAAAATGTGCAGCCTACCAGCTTGCAATACATTGCATGGAAACTTAGCAAAATACAATCATCATTTTTATCCTGCTTGTTAGCGTAATAATGTTATTTCTCACTTCAGGTTTGTTAGCCTGTAAGGAAGAGCATGGATAGAAGAATATTCTCTGCAACTGCTGAAAAGCACATGTGGCATTAAAGTGTTCTAGGATAATTTGCTTGTATTTTTTACTCTTGATGTTTCTGAGTCTGGTTGGTCCGCCAACCTAAGCAGCTTTTTAACTAGGTTAAGTATATACATCCATTCATTAAAAGGGGATGCTTGACTGGTTAGTTAAACCTGCCAAATATAAACCAGATGCTTGAATGGTAAATACTGCTTTACCCCTACACTGCAAGAAACAAGCCTTGACTGATTAAATTTGAAATAAAAATAAATAGGTTTAACATTGCTTCTGTGCCATAATAATACTTTATTATAGTGCTAGTGCAAATATTTAATAAAAATAATATTTTAATATATTTTACAGGGAAACTGAAAAGTAAGCATTTATGACAAAATTTTTTTTCTTACATTTATGAAAAAACTGTTAATATTATACTTTATATAAGGTCCTAGTAAAGTTCTAGTCAGG
Organism: Dicrurus megarhynchus; assembly: GCA_013399195.1. NCBI lineage: Eukaryota > Metazoa > Chordata > Aves > Passeriformes > Dicruridae > Dicrurus > Dicrurus megarhynchus. The sequence goes on from VXAD01000993.1 coordinate 379,444, forward strand.
ATCAATAATAGCTTACAAATTTACAGCGTACATTACAAATCCGAATTCACAGCAGCCATCTAGAAAGCTGGAAGATTTCTCTGATGCTGGGCTGGGGGTAGTAAAGGGTGGAACACCTGGATTTTTAGTTTTGGCTACCAGATCTGCTCTGATCTTTCTCCTGTTACTTGAAAATGCTTAGTGTCAAATTGCTGTTTCATAGCAGAAATGAATGATGCCTCCTTCACTAGTGGCTGAGACTGAGAACAGTAGTGTGAAACAGAAATGCTACTCCTGTAAGGTCCCATTAGAACTAATTCTGTACAGCAATATTAACTCATGATTGTATGCTTAAATTGTATTTTTATTCCTTTGAATGCCATTTATGATGATATAGGCAATTTTTTATTTGCACAAAAGCAAAATCAGACAAAATGCAAACCAAGAGCAAAAGAACCAACCCCCCAAAGCAGAAGATAACTGCAGGACTGAGAAGGGTTTGTGTCATGAGATTTTTACCTTATGATATCAAAGTGTCATCTCTTTTAGGCTGTAAATGCTGTCTTTTTAAGGAGACAATTTCCATATTCTATGGCCTTTTTGTGTGAGGAGATAGAAGGGAGTGAAGCATCCTTTCTGTTCTAGTTTTGGAAAATGTATTTATCTTCTCTATTGTTTCCTCTTAAAAAAACCCAACAAAACAAACAAACAAAAAAACCCCCTAACAACCAATCATAATGGTTTATGTGGTGTGCTGCAGAGATAACAATGAGATTGATTAATGGGGATCCCAAAGTTCAGGTTAGCCAAGTGGCCCAGGTGCCTGGTTAATGAGTAGACAGCTCCTCCATGGGAGGAGCTTGCTCTTCCTTCTACAGTGTCACTACCAATCTGAGGAGGTGAAAATTTTCTAAGGTTTTAACTACTGACATTTTTTTCCTAAAATTCTATCTACTGGGTTTGCTACATAGTTGGAAGTCTTCACCTGTTGTTGTTGAGTATGTATATGTCTCATAGTGTTGCCTTTGAAATGCACTGTGTTGGTGAAACAGAGGTTACTCACTATTTTATTTATGGCTTTTCCCCTTTGTGAGTCTCTTTTGTGGTTCACTCCATAATGTTAGCCTCTTTCTATGCATCTTATAGGCACACATTAAAAAATGATTGAGCGGTTGAATCACATAGTGTTGCACAGTTTGTGACTGGGTGACATGCCAAGGAGGTTATTTAGTGACTAATTTCGAAGGGGAGGAGAAATTGCAGGCTTGTCATGTGGAAAAGTACTTCAGTCTATTGAAACAGCATTACTTAGATGACCGGATAAAGCAAGATGGCCTGTTGTGAGCAGAGGGAACAAGGAACATTTTTCCTGTTTCAAAACCTTTTCACAGAAGACATGGATATACAAAATATTATACCATAGACCAAGGACTGAGATTCAAGCCTGAAAACAAAAAGTGCTTTATTAGAAGAAGTGGAACCAAATGTTCATCTCACTGCTGTAGCCATTTGAGTGATTTCCTTAAGAAACAGTAAGTGACTTTAATTATTTTAGAGCGAAGATCTTATCAAAGATTGTTTTATTGGTCCGTAGGCAACAATGTTGTCTAAGTGTGTAATAAGAGTGCGAGTGTTTTAAATTGTGAAAACAAATACTCAGGGTAGCATCAGGATAGCTGAAGAAATTATGCCCAAAAGAGCAGACTGCATAGGATTTGGTCTGAAAACTCTCCTCTCTGCCTGTTTGCATGATCCATCTTCAGCATGCACATTGATTTAGAGGCAAGGTGAAGCCTTGAACCAAACGTTATTTTTGATATTACCATTACATTTGTTTTGTGGTTAGCTTAGAATGTTATGGATCTGTTTTACATTCAGTAAAAAGTGAACTAGGTATTCTTTGTTTTCCCCATGGGAGCTTTAGGATATGGTATGAATTAAACTTATATGTAGTCAGGGATATAAAAGGACAAACTGAGACATGTAAAATACCTTGAGGTAAAACGTTTGGATCGCTGTAGGGATTGGATTCATACACAAGTGTGCATTAAACATATATGTATAAAACAACAGACAATAATGTTAAGAATGTGTTTGATGCTCTATGGCATGGCAAGGGAAATGATGCTGTGTCTGAGCTTTAGGTCAGTGTATTGGTAACCACAGCATGGTGTCCTAAAAATTCTGCTTTTGAGGATCAAACAGTGCTTTTGCCATAACCTCTGTGCACACCTGCACAACTGGGAGAAAGATGTGGGGACTGGATGTCACAGTGATATTGAGTAGTGGGGTGACAACACCTGATTATGGTTCACTCAGGATGCCTCCTCTCTGGAGGGTCATGTTTATGTCCCCTAAATGCCACCTCCTAAGATAGGAAGCATCATCTTCTGGTTCTCCTCTATTTTGTTCATGTCAACTTCTAACTAACTGAGCCTGGCCAAAATAAAAAGTAATCTATGAACATAGAAACCGGAGGACTGGATGATTTCACCATCACTAACCCTCACAGGCTCATCCTAAGAAACATCTTATATTGACTGTCTTGTTGTTTGTCAAGGAAAGGAAAAAAACACAGAATTAAGAGCATAAATGGAAGAAGAAAAACCCAGTGATTCTCCTGACATACCACCAAATGTGTAATCAGTCCCTAGAAAGAGAAAGCTTCTCTTTCATAAATGTTCTGAGTTTTTATCTCAATTCTCCTTTCACCATAATACAGAGATTTTGACAGCTGGGCATATACCAAAGGACCTAAAAAACTGAAACTTAGGTGCATGCTAATACTGGGAAGTTAATTATAAGTGTTGAGACATCTTAGGGAGCTCTGCAACTCCTTTTCTGGAAAATTATCCAGGAAAAAAAAAGGAAATATGTGGAAACACTGAAAAATACAGAAAAATGTTAAGAACAGCTAGCTGGGTCTTGGACTTCCCCATTCATTGGAAGTTCGAACATTTGAAATCAGTTTTATTTTACCGGCATGTGGTCCCCATAATGAAGAACAATTGTGAACCCTGGGAGCATCTAGAACCATATACTGTGGGGCCAGATTCAGCTGAGGCCAGGTTCCTGGCCTTAGGCAAGGTCAGTGGTTTCGTGATCTGAAATCTTTTTTTTGGGCATCAGAGGGCCCATTCTTAGCCAAAATTGCCAAGTAAGCTTCTAGTCTGGAAGCATTGCTGAGGAGTGATGGCTGTTGAAACCCCAGCATGTCTCACTGCCTGGTAACCCCAAACTACCAAGCACCCACCCTGCTGAAGAGACCATGGAAGAACTGGAGTCCCTACCCCAGATCAGACTTTGACCAAGTTGACCCAGGTCTACCAATCTGGAAAGCCAAAGCTCTAGAGCACTCAAGGGATGTCTGGTAAGAAATAACACCACTGCTGACTGAAATCTGCTGGGTGCTTTTTTTCCCAGCTTTTGTCTTTACTGATGTTATTCCGAAACGTTTCAGCTCTCTTGGATTAGAGTTGTCTGCTGAAAGTACATGTCATTGGAAAGTTTCTGACCAGAAACAACTAAAAATTACACTAATGTGTTTGAAGTTTTCAAATATGGCATTGAGCAGCTGGAGGAACCCACAACTGCAACCAGCATGATTTTTTTTTTCTGTAATGACCCAACAGAATGGGGAAATTTATAGGAACTAGAAGGCATTCTATGAGAAAGCAAGAACAGACAAGTGTGACAAGCTCTCAGAGATGTGTGATTTGGCTTCAGACGGATAGTTTTTGTACAGATACTTAAAATTTTCATTTAACTGTTTACCAGTTCTGTAATTTTCAAGTGCACTTTTTCATATTGTAAATTACCTTATTTTAGAAATATTAAAACTGTATAAAAGTGTTTGGGTTTTTTTCAAAAGTGGATTTGTGCTTTCAGCTCTCCAAATCCAACTGGAATGAAAGATCAGTGTTATCATATAGTGTAACTAATGGTGAAGCTAAGCAGTTTGGACAACTAGTACAATAAAGTTGTCAATTTATTTTTATGAAAAAGAACAAACTAGCGGATTCTATCATTGTTGGATTGAGGGTTCTTTAATTAAGTCTTTCCTCATTAGAAAAGTGAAGGAATACCTTATTTTTTAGAGGATTTTTTTATGTTGAGCAATTTTCATAAAAGATCTCTTTACAAACGGCTTAATTTATCACTTTTGTATCAGTACTTAGTGTTTCTGTAGCTTTTTCATCATAGACTCCAAGGTCTCAATAAAATACTTTGCAGGTGTCCTGTGTTTACTGTTGGGTGAGCCAGCCTGGGGAGCATAGGGACGCTTTCCTCAGAGAAATGCAGGGTGTCAAAGGGAGAGTAAGAAAAATAATAGCTTCACATGACTGAGAGGTGATTAATGGAGTCTGTTGGGAACTCCCCAGTGTCTCCAAGAGGATGCATGGATAACCTCCATCTCCGAACATGGTCTGTGTAGGTATTTTGGCAGTCTGAAGAACTTGGGGTAAAGCCAATTGTTGTGTTCTCTGGTGATGTAGAGGAGGCCTAGGAGAGCAGTGGGAAGGGCTGCCAGGTCAGAAACTCTGGCCTACTTTTCCCTTTGCCCGAGTTTCACTCTGAGATCTTAGCAGATAATGGCTTGGGTCAGGCTGTACGTCTGGTATCCAGCTGCACGGTGAGCTGCAGGGTTGGAGTGGTGCTCGTGAGTCAGCAGCAGGCTTGGTGCCGGGTGCTGGCTGGCATGGCCCCGGTGTGCGTGCAGGCACAATTCTCTTGCCCTCTCTGCTGGGCGCAGAGAGACCGGCTCTGCTTGTCCTCTCTGCGAGCCACCAGGAGCAAGACTCCTTGTACCCACTCGGGTGGGTGGATAACTGGTTTGCTGACTCTGTGCAATAGACATTTTCAAAATATAGCAAGTTACTCAGTGTGCCAACAAGCTTTGAAATAAAGAACATAACTGGTTTTATATAATGTTGACTCTTTAGTATATAGAGACTCAGTTAAAAAAAATTATCAAAATCTTTATCTTACAGACTTAAGTCCTGTTAAACATCTCTCCACAGGAGATGTTTAAACGTGGTGTAATCTTTTTTACTACAGAAAGTGAAAGATGCTCAATGATGTGATTTTCCCTCAAATGTTTTATACAGAAATGGTTGCTAGCTGTTTGCCATATTTTAACCTAAGGATTGATAAGACAAGTTTCCATTTCAAGGATGTAAGGTCTGTAGGCAGTAAGAACAAGGAAGAGCTACGTGCTAAAGAAAACCACACCCTCAGGCAAACATATTACATGGCTGCAGTCGAAAAGCACATGATCCTGTCCTTTCTCTAAAAAATCTTCCTTTTGCCCTCAAAGCAATTGTTTGTGACAGCACCCAGTATTTAGAGGCTCAGATAAACCCAATATCCTCTTTCTCTGTCCCTGAGTCATGTGAAGTTCAGGAACATGTGGCTCAAGATAGCCTGTGTAGAAGAGTATGGGGTTTTACTGAGCAACATGGGGGTTTTGTGGTGGAGGACAGAAGACAAAGAACAGCTCAAAAAGTGAGATATATATGAGAGAGAGTAGTGTGCCTAGACTGTCACACCAAAGGGGTACAGACGAGAAGCAAGAAAAGACTATCCTTCACATTTTTAAACTTACCATTAGCAAAGAATCTGGAGAGTCTGGAGAAGAGAGAAAAGTGGAAAGAGAGGAAATACCGACCATGTGGCAGAAAACACTGTAACCCACCAGGTAAAGCTGCCTGGCTCCTGGGGACCAGCTCAGATCCCTGCCCAGCCCACATGCCCTGGTGAATCTTTCCTGGGCACCCTGGACTCTGTGGCTCCAAAAGTCTCCCCTTTGGTACATTCCACCCAGGGCCTGAGTCCTGGCTTAAAATAGCAGGTGAACTTTTCAGAAAGGGGTTGGGTGCCCAGGTGTTTGTGCCCTGCCCAGCCCAAGGGAGCTTTTATTGAGGCTGTGTACACCAAGTGCTATTTTAAAGCAAAAGTAAATAATGTTATATACATCGGTACTCAGACACAAGATTTTGAGCAATAGCTCAGTCCCATATTCAGATTCTTTTCTGTCTTAAAGTATTCCATTTAAATTATGTTAAGGTGGAAAATAGGAATTTTTCTTTGACAGATTGCTTTGACTTATGAGAAGTGAATGAGCATATACAGGAATATGAAGTCCAGAAGTAAGGGGAAGTTAAACTTTTGAAATCTTCCCATGGAAATTTTCTCCTCTCTGCAAGGTAACATTGGAATTTTCCTCTCACTGCAACCCAGCATATCCTAGTGCCTGTGGTTTCTTTGACAGATACTGTTCCATCTGTTGTAGCTTTATCTGAAGCAACTAAACATGGCACTGTGTATCTTGTACAGTAGAAATCTAGGAGGATTTTCTTTCTCTGGGTTCTTCTCTTGGTATAAAACATCTGCGTCTGCCTGTCCCTGAAGACGTGATCCCAAAGCTGCTCAAGTCAGTAGGAGTTGTTTTGTTCTGCGGGCCCAGGGCCAGAGTCAGTACACACAATATGGCTTAGTATGGTGCAGTGTTTCTTCAAGCCAATAGAAAATATGTTGAATTCCCTCTTATAAAGTGATTAATACTGTTTAGTTATATTTTAATTATGTCTTATTTTAAATTCCAGACTAGATTAATTTTCTGTGCAAATGAAAAAATTATGCCATGTTCCTGTTTGGCTTCATAATTTTTGTCTGGCTCATTTATGGCGTATCCCAGTGCACACCTTTGTTCTGTTCCACTTATTTATTATTGCTGCGGCCACAATCAGGTTATCTCCTTTCTTCTTTCTGATACCTGAAACTCCAGACTGTTGATCTCTGGCCCTGGGGAATGTCATTTCTAATTCCTGAGTGCAGAACCTGCTGTGATAAGAACAGCCATTGTTTATATACCGACACTGCAATTCCCTTACCAGTGGAAAAACCTGTGGTGGGGCAGGAATAATCTCTTGCTTCATCTGCCATGGATCACTGTAACTTCAATGAATCCAGTCACATTATCAAAGCAAGGAGTGAGAGGGGAGAAAAATTGTGTAGATTTCAGATCAGCAACATCCAGTGTACATTATTTTGTGCTCTGTAACTATAGGAATGGGGAGTCAGGCTTGGTGATACACAGTTTTCTACAATCCCTTGGAGGTAATAGAGAGGGAAGCTGAAATTGTCAGCATGAATTTTAGAAACTATTTTTTTTTTTCCTATGTAGTTGGTCCTTAGCTGACTTTTTCATTTCCCTGTTCATCCACCTTACCCCAAGGGCACCAGAGCAGGCACATGATGCTTTCTAGAGGGAGAATTTCTCCTGTCATTGACAGTGTTCAGCCATCTAGAGAAGTCATGGTTGTCAGAGTGAGATTCTACACTCTCAAAAGCACATGTATCCATTGCAGATTTTTGCCAAGGCCTCTCTTAACAAAGCACTAATACATTTGGTATGGAAGTTCCCCCTTTCTTTTCCTTGCTTGCTCATTCCTTACTGCTGCTTACAAAACTATGATAAAATGTATGATGACTTTCTGAGCGTGTGCTCCACAAACCCTCTGAATCACTCTTATCTTTGCAATGGCACATGTTATATAGGGTCATACTGTTTTCATATAAGCTGACTGTGTTATAGTCAATAAATGTGTGGGTTTTTCTCCTATGCTTTGTGTATCCTTTGTGTAATAAAGACCACATCAAGTCATTAACAAAAGCTTAAATCCTGCACTGAAGAAAATGGCCAATTAGTTGTAATATTTATTTTTCTTGTCTAAGGACTTCAGGTATGTATGTGATGCCAGAGCCGTCAGCATTTTTATCCTGCTTTGGAATCAGGGAACTCTAGCCTGTGTGTCTGATCAATAAACTGTTTAAGTCTGTCACTGGCTACATATACTTGAAACACCTGGCACTGCCACCCCTGATTTCAGCTTCAGTAGCTGTGAATATCAGATTAGGGTGAGATGGTATTTGCATAAGTAAAAGCATTTTTAAACCTCTCATATTCCTTTAACATACAGCCCATTTTATTGCTGTTTATAGTTGTTATTTTTGTTAGGCACTGAGGTCCCAAAGTGTTTTATTTATGCAGATGTAAAATTACTTTGTCTTGAGGGCTTGTTTTTATTTCCTAATTTTCTGTAGACAACCCACATCATCTTTTGCTCATTCAGTAATTTTACATCTTCTGTGTTTTTCCTTTTCTTTCCAGATGCAGAGGGAAATTGCTTATACAGGACGAGACGGCCCAAGTGGTTCCCGCCCTGGATCTGCCACACACCCTCTGCATGCGATGCCCAGCTCTCCACCCTCCACCCCGGTGCCCCACTCCATGCCTCCCTCTCCGTCCAGGATTCCCTATGGTGGGGGCCGGCCCATGGGTGTGCCAGGCAATGCCACCATCCCCAGGGACCGGCTGTCCAGCGTGCCAGCCTCGCGCTCGATATCGCCCAGCCCAAGCGCCATTTTGGAGAGACGGGACGTGAAGCCAGATGAGGACATGAGTAACAAAAACCTCACCCTGATCCGAAACGAGAGTCTGTACGGCGACCCCTACTTGTTTCACGAGGGGAGGATGAGTGTGGCTGCACCACACTCCGGACACCCCCTCGATGTCCCCGATCACATCGTCGCCTACCATCGCAGCGCCATGAGGTCGTCGAGCACTTACTGCAACCCCTCTATGCAGCCTGAAATGCTGGAGCAGTCCTTGTACAGACAAAAGTCACGGAAGTACCCAGAGAGCCATTTGCCCACTCTTGGCTCTAAAACACCTCCAGCCTCACCCCACAGGGTGGCTGACATGAGAATGATCGATATTCATCCTCACCATGGCCCTCACATTCCCGCCCACACCCTCCAGCCTGACAGGTCTTCCCCCAGCCGCCAGTCCTTCAAAAAGGAGCCAGGACCTCCCGTGTTCGTGGATGCGAAAGCACGGAGTGCTGTCGGCCTCTCGGGCATGGCCGAGGCAATGCCCTCTCCCGTGGACAAGCAGGCCTTTGGCTATGGGTCACCCACGATGCCCAAGGACAAGGAGACAAGGTAAGGCAGAGCTGGCGCTTAATTTACGCAAATGAGAAACGTTCCTAATCCGCACATCCTTTGTCATTTAAGACTCAGGGGACAATGTAATGTGTAGGAGGCTGCTGCACCCGGCTGCAGTGTTTATTAGCTGTCTGTCAAGGTAGTTAGTAATTTAGAGATGTGACACCATCCATTATTAATTTGAAAGTATTGTCAAACCATGATGAATCCCTAGTTATTTTCATTTGTGTAAATTTCAGTCATTGGAAAAAATATAATAAAATAAAATGATTAACTGGGATTTTTCTTTCCAGACAGCCAGATCATGTTACAAGAACGAATGATGTTCTGTTCCTGCTAATAAGGGAATATATTTCACCCCCATTAAAAATGACACTCTGATATTACAATTTTGGTTCTTTATGGAGTGAAGTTTTTCTCATCTAGTGTTAGGAAATGGGAAGAATTTATCATTACTGTCTTATCTCCAGTAAAACATGAATTTGCATAAAAATAGGACAGTTGTTTACAACAATGTTCCTGGAGGGGAAACTGCTGAGAAAAGCAAGTCTGTCCCAGGGAAGAAATTGAAACACGAATGCTGTTTCCAGTGATTTTTCCAGCATCGGAAGTAGTTGGTGACCTGACTGTTGTTAACTTTTGTGCAATGGCAATGATGACAATGATCTCTCCTGTCTTTTTAAGGACCAGACTTACACAAAGGTCTGTGAAGGCTTCTCCTGCCATAGACCCTGCCCTGGGAGAGAAAAATCATTACACTGCCAGGCGGTTGCTGTGTATTTATAGGAGCTGCGTTAATCTCTAGCATATTGTTTGTGCTGTTAACTTTTATAGAGCTCTTTAGGGAAGTGAAGATGAATAGCTGGAAAATGCTGAGCTCACAGAGGCCAAAGGTGACTGCTGGCTGCCTTAACCACTGGGAAGATATGGAGCTTCATATAGACCCCAGGCTTCCCCTCTATCTGAGCAACTTGCTCAATAATTAGTTACCTCTTACCATGCTTGGCCAGAAAAAAAAGTGGGTTATGAGGTCTACTGGTGGGGAAAAACTGGAAGAAAATAAAGAAAATCAGCCACCCACAAAAATTACAGGCTTATAGCTTGGTAGACGTAAGAGTACGAGTTAGGGCATATTACAATCTAAGGTCAGTGAAATCTGATTTTTACGTATCTGTTTCCAAGTGAAAGTTCCAGGTATCTGAAATTTCATTTCAAGCTGCCGTTATTAAAGCTAGGAAATTATTTGAAGGAAATTTGCCAATTTTAATCCATTTACAGATTGAAATTTTTACAAAGTTCATGATAGGGATTGAAAATAAGGAAGGACACCAAAAACTTTTCAGTTTGGGCAATTTTCTGTCTTCCCTCTGGGCATCTGAGCTGTTCACTCAGCTACACAGATAGCACAAGGCTGTGTGTTTGTGAATGGATAAAGAACAACTGCACAAATAATTCTGTAGCTCCTTAAAAGGGAGTTTTGCACCAGGAGTTTTAATCCCGGTCCCAGAATATATTAACAATGAAGAAAACAGCATTTGCATAATTGCACTTCCATATAAATACATGACCCTAAAATTCAGCATGGTGTGTATTAGTCACATGGCACTGAAAGAATAATTTTGAAAGCTGTCTTTATGTTTTGTGGTTTTTTTCAACCTTGAGGAAGTGTGACTTTCTAAAAAATAATTGTAAATACCAAAAGCAATTCATGCAAATTGGTGTGTTTTCTAACCACTGCAATATTAAGAATTGGGTTTGAGTTCTACAAACACGAAATGCTCTAAGCTGTAATTTAGCTTTGTAGTGATTTTGTAAACTTTGAAAGCAAACACTGTTTAGACCGTACTAAACTAAACAAGGGGTTATCCATGTTGAGGTGCTTTTTTCCTGCTTCAGCAGGGGCTGAATTGTTACCAGGTTGTTATGGATACCTGAAGGGTGATGTATATAATGGCAGACAGGTATCCCCTGCCTTGTTGTGCAGGACTTAGAGTTTACAGCCCTAAACAGTATGGGCTTGCTTCTGTGAGTAAGAATGTTTTTGGGATTGGAGAGATAGGGCTGAATTCATTCTCTTCCAGGCATGGTAAAATGAGGTGTATGCTGCTCTGTTGTGTATGTTACCACTTGCTGATGCCATGAGCCTAAAAGCCAGGCCACAGAAAGCACATGGCAGTGTGTTCAGTCAGCCTGCATGCAGAGGTGTCAGCTGTGGGCAGACAGAGCAGCTCTTAGCCTTGGAGGTGCTGAGGAGAGAGGTCTTTTGCATCTGTGCACTGTGGCAAGACAGACTCCCCATCCTGACTCATTCAGGATGAAGTTTGAGGACCCTGCAGGCACCAAACCCATCATCTCAGGACTGTTGATGCTTTAGTCCCTAGTGGATTGTGCTGAGAGCAAAGAAAACATCTCTTGTGTCATATCTTTGTGGAAATTACCTTGAAGTAGCACTGTGACAACTTCAGGACAATGCAAGTTTAAGTCAGAGGAAAGATTGAAATGGATAGTGACAATATCAGAAGTAAAACTGAATCTCTCTTCCCATCTCAGTTCTCCTTCAATTTCTCCAGTCCAAGGCTGAACTGGGACATCTCTGTACTTTATCAAAATGTGTTGAGTACTTACACCAGATAAGACCTCTCATTGACTGTATCCTGGTTTTGTTGAAGAAAATGGTTCCATTACCTTTGGAATGTTAACTGCAGCAGATTTGGACCTACAAGAGATGAAAACTGGTATTTCTGAGCTCTTCTTTTGGAGTTTCTCATTTTAGTTTGACACTGCAGAAGCCAGTTTCATCAAGCCTGTTACTTAAGGCAGAGTTGAGGGGGATTTAATTGCTTCGTGTAATGCTTTCTTGTAACTGTTTTACCTTGGTTATTTCCAAGATAGCTACTTCTGTGGTATAAAGCATTGAATAAATTCTCACAGTTAATTCATTTACCAGAAGAGTTCCTCCTAAAGCTCTTTTACAACAGTGAGAAGAAACAAATTCATGGAAATTTTGAAAAATAAAAGATGTTAGTATTCATGTGCAGAAAAATATTAGAAGTTATAACAGTTTGCAGCATTTCATCTTCAACGGGTCATCATCTCTTAAATCTAAGGTCTACTGGAAGAATGAGTAAATTTTTGTGAGTGAGCATGAGTTGTTTAAACAGTGATTTGCTGTCATGTTTTTGGATGGCTCATTTATGTAGCTTGTGGGACATTTCTGGAAGTTACTATGGGCAAAACAGATGTTTAAATGTTGATAAATTGGAAAAGAAGCTGTTTATCCAAAAGTGCATTAAATTAAATGCTGTTTAACTTAAAATCTTTGCATTTATAATGTGTTGCAAAATTCTAGGTTATTTGGTAGTGCTAAATATGTATATAATAAATGCTGCTACTCATTAAACAGCAAGATAACTCTAGAATATTTTTCCTCCAAAAGCATTTTAGGGGTGTACTGTGGTTCTCTTCTGCCTGAACACAACTTTTGTCCTCTACTTTTTATGCCATACTAGTGAGAAAAGATGATAGTTGGACTGAGCAAAAAATGTGATCACATTATTGGCTCATGGCTTGCAGTTCAAGACTAAAGTGTAATGGCCATGTGTAGATTATTAGATATTGTTCCCCCCACAAAACCACTTTATTGTTTGATGTGTTGAAGTATGGATGGACTCTCTATGCTTTAGGAAGAATGACCTTACTTTGTAAAGGCATGGACAGCGAGAGACTCCATCAGCAATGCACTGAGAAGTGCGTGAGGGGGGCTTTGCACATACACCCTCTCAGACGCTTTCCACAGGGTCAAAACTGCATATTCCTCTGTGAAGTTGTTGAATAACCAGGCAGAAAAAGATGAAGTCAAATGACCAATACAGGATGGAGGAAAGGTAAACTGTATTTTGTCTTCCTTCTGTTAGAGGAAGATGAGATGCAGGCTCAGGGATAACAGTTGTCAAATAGTGTAACAGCTGGCATGCTTCAGAGCTCCCTTTTCTCCTTTAGCTTCAAGATGTAGAAGGTTTGAGTTTAATCTTCTCCTTAGCAGACTGAAATATTCACCTGTGTGAATCCTTCTGTGGGAAGAAAGCAGAATACAGAAGAGTTCTGCTGATCTTTGGTTCCCACCCTTCCAGGACACCCACTCATCTGTTTTGGGGGAATTTTGGATAAAGTCTGACTAAGACGCCTTCACTTGATTCTAGGAAAGCCATTGGGAAAGCTAACCTATTCCCGTTTCCTTTCTTTTCCCAGTGAGATAAAAAAATTGTAATGAAATGTTTCTATCATAGGGTAGTATCGAAAGAAATGTGTATTTCTCTGTCTCTGACCCCCTTTTCATGGCTTCATTTGGAGCTTAACTATAAAATATGAAGTCACCGAAAATGTTTTCTCCAGGAAAGTGTGCCAGTTAGTTCATGGTGCAGATTCGGTGTTTGAGTACATCTGTTGTGGGTGATGTGCTGCACAGCCTGGGGTTGGACAGGAACATGAATGAACAGTTGCACAGACCAGTTTTATTCTGTGTCTGTACAAAGTATCTTCTCAGTGATGTGAATATTAAAGATGTCCCCAGGAAAGGGAAGTAACATGCAAGTAACATGTCACACTTAAATAGCATTGCTGTGACAAGTGGATACCAATTCAGCAATATGCTGTACCCCTTCTTGGAATTACTTCCAGTTAACTGGAGTAGAAGGAATAACGTGAAACATCAGTGAAGCTGTAAGGAAGAAATCTGGTGATGAAATCTGATGTATCCATGCACAGTCCCCAGAGAAGCAAGGGCTTGCTTTGGTTCCGCTGAATTTGGGGAGCGAGATACTAAGGCCGGGCCCCAGTTCCTGGACGTACCCAGAGCCAGAGCTGTGGGTCAGACTGCTGGGGAGAAGAGGGCTGGTAAGTGGCTTGTCCCTGCCTTCCTGGCCAAGGTCTGTGAGAAGCCAAAGCCAAGTCTGACAGAGTTCTGCTGGGCGTTGCTTCTGACCTTGTTACCTCCTTTCCTCCCCCACCATGCTGCCACCTCTGACTCTCCCAGCATTCACAGGAAAACAATGTGAAACAATGCCTTTCTGTGCTCGGGTTGATAAAATAGCTATTTCTTTCCCAACTGCTGTAAAAGGGACCCTCCCTGTTCTTCCTGGGTGGTGGACAGATGCAGCTTTATCTGGGAAATTAATCTTTGAGCAGAGAGGGTTGGCTCTTCTCAGGCTACCACCCTTCTCATGGCAGCAAGCAGAGGCAGCACTTTGTTCTGTTCTGCCTGACCCTTTGTCCTAGTGCTCTACATCCTGGCCTGCCCTACATCACTGGAGTGCCAGCCAGTCCTGTGCCCTGAGAGCCTTGGTCTTTCCTATGTCACTTGAGTGGCAGCCAGTCCCATGCCTGGGAACCCTGGCCTGCCCTATCCATTGGACTCTGGCCTGCCCTGTGCTGCTGGGACAGGCTGTTCCCACCTTCCCTCTCCCAGCAGTGAGCACAGTGAGGGGTAGAAAACACCATGCTGAGAACCAAAAATGTACAATTTTTGTCATGGCAGTGCTGGCATCCGTGATAGACCCTGGCCTGGCACAGCCTGAGGAAAGCATTTTTTTCTCTCCTGGAGCAGAGGCTGCTCCAGCCCTTCGCAAGGAAGTTGGAGGCAAAGGGGTCGGCTGCAGATCCTGTCCCTTCTCTTCTGGGGCCTTGTGGTGACAGAACTGGGCTACCAGCCCTCCAGGCACGTCAGCCCAGGTTACAGCCCCACCACCAGGCCATCCGCATCCCTCCCTGCCCATGCTGGAATGCACTGCCTTCCACCACCTCCAGTCCGACCGCTTCCGAAAATCAGGTTGTTTTATTTAATGCCTAAAAGGCACCTCCTTTGAGACACCTGTTTTTGAAATGTTTGGTGCTAATGGCCATAACAAGTCTGGGTATTACAGTGAAATGATTACAGGAAAAATCTGCCTTGTTTCTAACAGAGTAACTCCAGAGCACATGTAGATTCTTCACATTCTTAATGGTTTTACCATATGAAAAATAATGTGTTCTGTGCAATTGATTCCAGTATTTCATTCATTTTTCATCATCTCCTATCTTGGAACATCCCTCTCCCTCTTAACAACATACTTTCCTAGATTTCATGGCAAAGGACATGATCAGCTCTGTGTTGCCATAATATCTTTTGAAGCAGAAAATTGTTTCCAGATTATCTAATGTGGGATGAAAAAAACATCATATTTATGGATTGGTAAAACAGATAGACTTCCAGTTGAGTTTAGTTCCAGGAAGGTTTTGTGATGATTATCTGGGAAAAAAAAATGTTTTCGTTATTAAGTGTCAAAAATGCTGCATTAAAGTTTTTTAGAGTATATTTATCCCTGGGTTTTCATACTTGTTTTTGTTCCAAATGTTACTGTGGCCTGCACCAGTTTCTTATTTTAAAACTTGTAATAGTGGAAATTCCATAACGTAGTTCTTGGTTTGAAATTAATTAAGTCAGATTCACTAGTCTTCTCATCACCCTTCAAAATACCTTTCAACATGAAGACAGAAAAGTAAGAAGTGTGCACTGCATTAAATCGCAGTAAGAACATGTCTGCTGGCTGGGGACTGACTGAGCACTGTCTTCTTCCCTGCTTGTGTCTGGTAGCATCTCATTACTTGTTTTGCTGCCCTGTTTTCTCAACCTCTGGGTGTCTCTGAGTCTCTCCTGGCTATGGTATCTCTGTGCTATCACAGGAAACATCATTCATTCCCTGAATGTGAATGAAATAATTAGCCTGGATAATCCATCTGGCTGCAAGCAGGGCTGGTTACTTGCTTTGTATCGTGTCAGCTTGCTTTTGGCTGCTATTGGTACCTACATTTGAGTTTATATGACTCTTATTGATTGATGCTATTGCTTTGGCCCCCAAACAGCAACTGCAGCTGGGGTGGCCAGAGTCTGGCTGCTCCCATGTGCACAGGATGCTGCAGTGGCGATGGATGGGCCGTGCAGCACGCTGAGTCTGTGTCTGAGTTTGTCTGTCCCATCTTCTCTCACCAGTCACTGCTTCTGGTCTTAACCACCTGCTTTTTGAGAAGTTTTGTTACCAGTCATCTTCCAAAACCACAGCCTGCGGTTAGAATTTCCTTCTGCGTGTCTCCCCACACACTCAACTGCTGTAATAGAGGGATGCCTTTTTAGAAGGCACATACTGATATGTGTCTGTGTTGTGGTGTGTCATTGATGTACTGGCGCGTGTAAGTAGGCACCTGTGAGAGCAAAAGGTTGGTTTGGAGCCGACTGAGGAAGTCTCCTGGCACCTGACTAATATATGCATTCATGCAAACAGATAAACACACAAATGTTAGCCTTCACATCCAAAAAAAAGTTATTGTTCTTGTTTGGTGGCCTTTGGTTCCTATGGAAAACACTGAATATACTTACTGTAGTTCTCCATCTCTTTTCTTCTGCTTTTTGGGGATTTCTTGGGATATGTGCATGAAAGAAAATCTGTTTTATTATGATGTTGGTGTACAATCTGCATTTCGTGTCCTGTGCTTCTCTGTCACGTTTATGTCCTTTTCAAAGCAGACAGTTGTGATGTCAGGTGCAAAGGATTAGGACTGGAAAGTAGTCAGTTTGGACAGATTAAATACTTCCCAGACAAAAATCCTGGGTTTGGGGAAAGTAAAAATAGTAACAAGAAGAAGTGTAAAGTCTTTAATCCTGAAACCTCAAGCACAGACAAAATGATTGGCCCAGCATAGGTAAAAGAGAAAATGCATGTAATGCTGAAAATTTTTTTTTCAGAAGTTCCAAGAGACATTAACAAATTGCTTTAGATGCCTGTCTTGTGAGATCGTTAGAAGTTTATTATTTGGTTGGTTGTTTTGTTCTTTTAACTAAGCAGATTTTTTACCGTGCAAAAGCTGTCCAAACCAAGATGTGGTAAGCTGCTGCAATAAGGTATATGCAAACTGGTACCCAAGGGCCTTTGCACAAACTCTGTAGTGTCTTTCCAATCCTGTGGTAATCATTCACCTAGAAAAACAAGTCTGAAAGCAAATATATCTGGCTTTAACGAACGGTTCTCTTGTCTTACAGAGAGAGGATACAAGCCATGGAGAAACAGATTGCCAGTTTAACTGGTCTTGTTCAGTCTGCGCTTTTTAAAGGGCCAAATACAAGTAATAGCAAAGATGCTTCTAGGTAAAAACAGAATTCATCTGTAATGATTTTAGTAATCAATCAACAAAAATATATTTGAATGTAATAGTAAAAAAAATCCTGAATGCTCAATCATTTTTAAATTTATCATCTCCATGAGAATGCTAGGCAGAGAGGAAGAATATGCCAAATGATAGATGGAGATTAACTGCATTACTCTTCTTTGTGATAAAAAGAATTAATGTAGCTACATCTCTGTGCTTTCTACTGCTTATACTCCATTCCTTGTTTAACTTGTACTAAAAGGTGATTAAAAAAATAAACTGACAAATTACTGGTGATTTAAATTAAAAATATTTATGTTAGACAAGGCCATTTAATTTGTTGACTATAAATTCACTACAGTTTTAATAGCTAGTAAACTAAAATTACATTTTTTCTTGTTATTACTTAGTGAGAAGATGGTGTTGAAAATTGTGTCCAGCAAGAGCAGCGTTGACACTGCAGGTAAGATAATTCACTTTTAATTTACAACTTATTCAGCTATATGAATAGTTCTAACATTACAAACATCCCAGCTTATGGAAATGTCAAATTTACTTAAATTTCCATAGCTGTACTGTCAGAACTGAAGTTTAAGTGCAGGATATGGGAGTCGATCACATCTTTAAGAGAGGAATTTTTGACAGGTTGAGTTGGTATTTGGAATGAATTTCACACCTGTGCTGAATGTTTTAAATGAGATGCAGAGCCTCTGCATCTGGTGAATTTTCCAGTGACTCATCCTGTCTATAGGGTATATATATAGATATTTATATATATATAGCTGTCATTAACCCTAGATTTGCCCAGATTGCTGTAGAAGACTAAATATTTAATTCCTTTTCTTGTCACCTGAACTTTTTCTATGGCCGGTCTGTCACTAGGATACTATGGATGTGATGACACCAAGAAATTTAGCAGTCAGCAAGACAGCACTTTCCCTAATTAAGCCACACGTATGTGTTACTAATTATTAGCGTGCACCTAAACTGTTCTGAGCAAGCAGCAATTATGAAGCCAGCAAGAGCCTGTCTCGTTTTAGCATCCCACTTGGAGAGCTGTTAAGTGTGTAAAAAGATTGAGTTAAGGCTGTTGTGAAAGAAGATCTCTGTGTGGTTGAAGCTCTCTGCGTATGGGCTGCTGCTGGAGAAGTCCGCAGGGTATGCGTGTGCTTATATGCCTCCTCTTCACCTTTGTCATGCACTGAATGCAAATAAAAGCAGTTCCCTCCTTCCTGGTAGTGCTGTTCCCACAGGGAGGTCTGTGCTCCGGCAGGTAGTAAACCACACGCATTTATTAGCAAACCTATTATGCCCCTAAGTAGCCTTTCTGTTGGAGCTGTTAGCTCACGTTCAGGATTCCTGTTTGTCTGGAATTGCAGTGTGTCCTCCTAATCGACAGAAACCAAACTAGACCTGGAAGCGATCAACCACATGGAAGAGAGAAAAAGCTAAAGTCCTGGTACTGAAGCTTTGCTCCCAAGCCACTCTCTGGTGCTGTTCCAACTCTTCCCTTCCTGCTGGCCTCTGGATGGGGAGAGGAATACTTAAAGCTTTGAAGAAATAAGTTGTAATTTTTCAGTTTCAGACAATATGATGAAAAGTCTGTCGTTATTCAAAACAGCTGCAAACTGGTCTTAAGATTTTTCCCTATTGCAGTGTCATTATAGACTGAGAATTTATGGCATTTCCCACTTGCACAGGCCTCACCTCGTATAAAGCACTTATGAAACCCTCCCAACCAGCACATACAGTGCCTTGCGTTCCTCTTTGTAGTGCACTGCAAACAGCAGCCTCTCTGCTTTCCCTGTGATGGTGCCAGTTCAGACAAATACTTGGTGGGGGGCACTGAGTTGGAGGACCTGATCTAAGTGGGCCCTTTTTGAGTGGGAGTTTGGACCTCCAGAGGTCCCTTTAAACCTAAATTATGTAGTGATTTGTGTGTGCATGTGTAAATGTGCTCTCACTTAAATGAGAAGTGGGATAACATTCTTTGGGAAAACAACCTTACATAAAGCAAAGGTGGGGATTCCCTGGGAAGTCACGCCCAGCCCACCAGAATAGCATGGTTCCTCTGACCAGCAGCCATTTCCTGGCACTGTTGTTCCCAAATACTCCTTGCTCACATTATCATATGACTGACACATCCCTGAAATTACAACATTTCATCTAACAGCTGCATGTGCAAGCACGGTGGGGGAGATGGAGGGTGGGGAGTATAATTTACTGTCAAAGGCCAGATCATCATCTGTTGCTTACTGACAGAGACATTGGCTTTGTCACATGGCCATATGCCCGTCCAGCATATGAGTAAGGATTCCAGCATTCAGCCTGTGCTATAGATGCCTTTCTCATCACCTGGGAGAAGGGGATAGGACAGTGGGAACAGCCATGCAGCCAGCAGTCTGCAAGGGTCCCTATCAGTGCTATAAAGTATAGTTGTAACTCCAGCACCTGCATCCCTATATCCTGTACTTCTAACATGACTCAGCCACAAAATTAAATTGTAGCAGGTAAGGAAAACAAGGTGTGATGATGCCAGTATACTACAGTATTGTAACCCACAACAGCTATTATTGAAGACTGCTGTATTAAAGAATAGTCTTTTATAGTGGAATATTTTGCTTTTGCACCTGGAATTGCTCAGGACATGGTCCAATAATGCAGTCCGGCTTACTTGAAAATTAGGCAATCTGCCAGAATATGCTACAGAATATTTCTCCTTTTTGTGAATATGCTTGAGTTCAAACATGCCGGCAGGAGCTAGACACACTTCTGCTGACCACTGTTTTGTTCTTCAGTTCACCCCAATCTTTATGAAGTATAGCCATTTAGGCAGTCGACTCTCTTACTTTACAATTCCATTTGACAACTGTGCACTGAGATACCAGTTTTAGCAATTTCAAAGACTATTTGAAAGAAAAAGTGGTATAAAATGTTGATTGAACAGTCCTGTCTAGAGCTCTGATAAGCAAAAAATGTGAATTGCTTCCCATTTTAAAAAATAAAACATCTGTGCAAGATCATATTGCCTCATCAATGTTGAACCAACATTGTATTATATAGTATGTGTTCCAATGATAGGACACTTTCAAGCAAAAAATAGAGAACTACATCCCTTGGGATGGGAAAGAAATCAAAATTTCTAAACCCTAGATAACTCTATATAGCTAAATTGTGAACACTCTGTTTGGTATGTCATATGAACCAAATTGTTGTTTTTAACATGCTTTTGCTTTGCCAGTCTGTAGAAAGCAGTGGCTTCTTTAGCCCCAAATATTAAGGACCCTGAAGAAACCCAGCTTTTTCACTGAGGAAAATGATTCTGTAATGGCAATGCTTGTCTGCATTTCTTATCTTTTACTGCTTTAGGCTCAGTTCTTTCATGGGGGATGGGTTCAAAAAGCAGGAACCCTCCACAGACTGGCTATGTCTCTTCTGCTAATGTTAGGAGAAATCCCATGACTGAACCCTAATACAGATCTTCAGTTCCTGAAATGCAAATGGCATCAAGGCTTAGAAACAATATGTAATTCTTAAACCAAACCATACTAGTAAGAGTCCCCATGAGATTACTAACAAATATTCTGAGAAATACTCACATACTCTTTTTTGTCAGATTTTTGTTCATCAGCTGGAGAGTGATTGATAGACTAGATCCTGGATTCATTTATTAAATTGGGATCAGTTGTTTTGTGGATTACTGGAAAAAGCAATAGCTTTTTGCTAGTTGCTGCCTTGTTAGAAAAGGAAGGAGGACATTTCAGTATTCCCTGAGAAGGGCATTGGGGAGTACAATTTTCTGCACTACCACCACCAAAACAAAACAAGAGGAAGATGGCAGCAGGGAGAAGTATTACAAACATAGGGCTCAGATTTGATTCCTCACTCTTTGTGAACTGTCTTGTTGTCTGCGCACATCTGTGTGCCTTTTTCACATGCATGGCTCTTGCTGTGATGATCTGTGAATTAAATCACTGTCCATATCTGCTTGCTGATTTCAGATTCAAAGACAGATCATGCTAATCTTAGAACTCTGTCATCATTTGCAGATAAAATATGATCCTGAATTCATTCTGGATCAATGAGGTGAAGTTGCACGCTAATGTATATATAGAACATTTTACTCTTTTAAGGGTGATTTAGTACCATCTATTTACTGTCACATCTTCCCAAATAATGCTTGAAAATATTGTGACTCTTTAATAAGATTAGTAATTTGTGAAGAAATATTGCTAGGTGTCTTCTGATGGCCTTTTGTCCCAACATGCTTCAAAATAAAATCTTAGCATTTTAGAAAAAAAAAAAACAACTGGAAAACAGAAGGAGAGCAGTGTCTTTACAACCATAGCAAAGGTCAAGTGTCAGGGAGTAGAAGTCATGTTCCTTACCTCCTGAGCACACAGCAAACCTTTCCTCTTTCTGCACATCAGTTCTCTCTGTACTCTAAAATGGCAGCTTAGTTCATTAGCCTTTGTTAAAAAAGTTTTTTGTTTGTCCAGAGTATTAGGAAATTATGGTGGGAGGTTGAATTTCCCTTACCTAGCTCAAGAAGGGGTTTATTGAAAAACCCAAGAGCCAGTGCTGTTTCTTTCCCTTCAATCCATCTGGCCTCACATCTAATCGCAAAGCTACAGCCTGGGACTATTTCCAAAAGTGAGCTACACTCCCTAGATGAAGCAGCCCCTCATTCAGCTGCCCTCTTATTCTTTCTTGATGAAAATATGTATATCTGAGAAATCAGCTGCTGATCATTATTGCTCACTCGGTGTCTTGTTTCACACCCCCTGGGGTCAGCAGTCCCAGTGCCTGTTTCACAGGCTCTGAGCACACCGTGCAGCAGGGACACTGTGGCAGCCAAGAGCACCTAATGGCGAAAAGAGGTGGCTGAGGCAGCAGTGGAGGAGGAAAGCTGCTTTGTAGGGAGTTGGAGACATTTATTGCTTACAGAAGCAGATCACAGTCCATCTACACTAAAAGGAAAGCAGGCACCCCTTCCTGAGAAAATATGTGAATTGACTGTGGTCCAGCATGGGGGGAGGGCCTGGTGGGGTCTGATTCATGCCTTGGCTGCCTCTTCACAGGGTCGGGGGCTGAGGTTTTGGAGCTTTTGCTAGAGGCAAAGAACAGCAGAAAGGTAGATGTGCTTTCAAAAATAGTCCAGATTTGTGGCTAGGGATCAGAACTCTTGGAGGCTTATCCACATTTTTCAGACTCTCTGGTGGTTTCTGTCTGTAAGGTTTATGAACTAAATACCATTTTCTTAAAAAAAAAAAAAACACCAAGGCAAAAAATAGTGCATGTGGGAAGGAAATAGATGCTTGACTGTAGGAGAAACTGCAGTGTACATGTAGACAGATAAGTAATAGCATATATTAGACTGAAGCATGGAGTGGGTACATAATGGCAGCAAACAAGGACTGTTTATTTCTTGAGTGTTGCTTTCTGTTAAGGAGCTCTTTGAAAGTTAAGAGAGCATTGAATCATACTGGAGTATAGCAAAAATGTGCAGCAGCTTGCTCTGCAGTGTAATGACGAGTGCTGTTGTAGAAGCACCGAGCAGATCTAGCTGGAGCACGTTTAGGGAAGGTATAGCATTACAACAGCCTGTACCAAGCTAGAACAGCTTTTTGTCTGAGCATGTCTCCAGAAGCCCATGGCATGGCACATTGTATGCAGCACGGATCCAGCCAGAGGGGCCTGGATTGCAAATGAAGGTGGAGTAACAAACATGATTCTTAAAAACCTTTTTTTTTCAATAAAAATAGGCCAGTTTAATTTCCATCCTTTAAGAATGCTTCTCCCAGATGAATTTTGTAAAGGCTGTATTTGAGGTATTCACACCTGTTGGAAAAGGAATAACAGTGTGTTGTTACGCTGAGCTGTACTTACTCAGGCACATTTGGAAGAATGGTTGAAAAGACTATGAGGGATGAGAACATGGGGAGAGAAATTCCCAGTCTTGGATTCATACTTATTCCAGTCAGATGTGTCATGCACTTTAGTGCACTGAAAATTTGCCTTCAGCAAGCAAAGCTCACACTGGTTTTTGTTTGATTTCATTAAACTTGATAGAATGTGTGCCTGTGGGAACAAATGATGACCAAAATCCCTGTGCAGATCCACTGATGAGCTATTTTCTGTTTCCTCAGATTTCTTTTTTTAATCATAGAGAAGGAAGACACTGAAGTAGGCAATGACCTAATCATAGAATAGAATCATGGAATTATTTAGGTTGGAAAAGACCTTCCAGATCATCCAGTCCAACCATTAACCTAACACTGCCAAGTCCACAACTAAGCCAGGTCCCTAAGCACCACATCTACATATCTTTTAAATATCTTCAGGGATGGTGACTCAAACACTTCTCTGGGCAGCCTCTTCCAATGCTTGATGACCCTTTTGGTGAAGAAATTTTTTCCTAATATTAAATCTCCCTGGGTGTAACTTCAGGCCATTTCCTTTTGTCCTATCGTTTATTACCTGGGAGAAGAGACCAATTCCCTTCAAGCTCCTTCCAACCCCCTTTCAGGCAGCTGTAGGGAGCAATAAGGACCTTGAGACTCCTTTTTTCCAGACTGAACACCCCCAGATCCCTCAGCTGCTCCTCATCAGGCTTGTGCTCCAGACCCTTCACCAGCTTTGCTGCCCTTCTCTGGACATGCTCCAGCACCTCAATGTCTTTCTCGTAGTGAGGGGCTGTGAACTCAGTAGTTCAGGGAGCAGTAGCCATCTGAGCCATTTGAGATCAAGGTGTAAGGTGGATTTGGCAGTGTGATGAGAAGAGTTTGCAGGACTACATAGTACTGGACTTAAAAAATGAAGTTTGTCATACTGACAGTCTGTCATTTTGTCTGCTGAGGGGGTGAGGGGGGAATGGAAGGGGGAAAAATTTGACGAATATGGGTGTGTTAAGAGCCAATTACGATAAGGAACTGACATTTCTATTAGCTGATGAGCTGGAATTTGCTTGTTCTCTCTAAATAGAGCTTCTTCCCAGGTACTTGGGACTGAAAAGAACAAGCTTGGCATTGTTGCTGTGTAGAGGAACAGCATTCTTCAACAAAGAAAGTTTTGTGAGGACAGCGATCATTATTTTCAGTGTGGCTTGGCTCATTTCCTTGTGTTATGCTGTATTCCTTCCTGACAGACTAAAAGGGAGTGGGTGGATGCAACATGGCTGGAGAGCCTCTGCCACACCATCATTTCATTTCTCTGGTTTTATATGGTTGCTGCTGGAGATACCTGCTAGAAATAGTGCAATTGTCCTTTAAGCAGTGAAGCAAGATTCTCTATAGAAATCTTTTCCCCATATTTGGCAGCTTGGCTGAATCCCTCTCCTGTGATGATTAATCAATGAATGTGCACTTCAGGAGTCCTGTGAATGAATTTGCATCAACTTGGTCTCAGATGTCTCCTGGGAGGACAGTCCCAAAGTTACTTTCAGAACCAATTTGATTTGCTGCTGTTTTGTGTAATCTGCGGCTATAACTTATTACCCCATCTCCACTACGTGTGGTAGAAAGCAGTCCTGGGGTAATACAGGGCTCTGATAGAACTGAGGTTCCAGCACAAGTACACTCTGATACTGTGCAGGCTTCCCTCAAAATATATTGGATAAGGAGGTGCCAGTCCCCTGTTAATACTGAGCATTGGCATCCGTCCTTTTCTTTTCTCATCTATCCATGTGAAGTATGTGTGGATTCAGTGGGCAGAGGAAGGATCATGTTTGCACCTTCTCTGCTGTGAGCTCAACCTGTACTGCTGCTTATTGCAGGTGCTGCCAGCATATCTGGGGGAAAGAATGCACTGGCAACTGTGGAGTCAGCTGTGATCCACCACGCTGCTGGAGCCCCAGCAATGCAAGTCAGCCTGCATGGTATGAAACGCAACGTGTCGGACCTGCGGCTGCAGCTGCATCAGATGAAGCAGCTACAGGTATGGTTATCTGGATAATGCTGGGAAAAAAGGTGGGTTGTCAGCAAATGCCTCTTTACTCCCTCCCCCCCTCTCTCATTTGCTCTCTTCTAGCTTCTGTACAAGTGAGTCTCAGTAGCAGAGTTCTAGCAAAGGGCAGACCCAAGTACTACAGATAGAAAAGCTTGCATAGTCCTCGAGGTGTGAGAATTAGCTCAATTAAACTACTGCTGCTCAGATATTGAGAAAAAAATTAATTTCTAGCTTTGTTGGATGACTCTAGACATGAAAGCACTATTTATATTATCATAATATCAAGTCTGTGATTACAGTTTGGACCCTGCTATGCTATGTGCTGTATAAACATGCCAGAAGAACCATGTTCCTGCTCCATACTGTTTACAGTTGAGACAGATTTTAAGTCCCTGAATAAACAACTTTGATGTCAGGAAACCCAAATGTAGCTGAGGATCAGTAGATATGCATTAAGCCAGAGTTTGAGTCCTGTATTTACAGAATCTAGACAAATAGCCAACTTGAACAGTAAGAAAAAAGGTGTTTCAAATGCTGCTGCAAAGGTTTGTTGTGGCCTACTTACATTCATGTTTTAGCCATACCTTCCTAATACACATCAACACCTCAAAACCTTCAAGAAACAATACAACCAATGAAGAGTTAACAAAAATGGTATGTTGGCACATACAGTCATGCTGCAAATATAAATATATGCTGTTCATCTCAGACACTGTGAAAATGAGCATATGCAGCTGTACAGGTCTTCAGCCCTTCACTTAATTGGAAACTGAAGAGGACTGTGTATTGTCTCAGAAGATGGAAAAGAAGGCAGAGCACTTTCCTGTAAGACAAAGTGGGCAGCAGGGGAAGCTTCAATACTCTGCCAGTCCTCCTTGCCCGGAAAGTGACATCACAAGTTTGGTATCGTAGAGCTGCAGCTACTGCTTTTATAGCCAGGGTGATTTTGAATGGTACTGTGTCAATCACATTTGATTTGCTGATTAATTTTAGAACAAAATAATGATAATACAAATCATAATTCAGAGCATGTTTTACCTTCACCTTCCTATCTAAAGGAAATTGAAATATGAACCAGTCATAGAGCAAATGAGCAGAAGGGTGAGGTAAACATCAGTACAGGAAAATGGGTCCGACTGAAGGTCGTGTGACCTGTGAAGGTCCTGTGCTCTGTTTGCTGGGAATGAAGAGATGGCAGAAGGTGTTTGGAGCAAAGAGTTGGGTCAGGTGACTTCTGCCTGTGATACAGCTCCCAAGTATTTAAATTTTCAGTTTAGGATGAGTACGTTCCAAATGTCCCTTTCAAAAGCTATTCTCAGCAGTGCTGCTTACGTGCCAGCCATCGTGTTCCCCATCTAATTTCAAGGCCCTGGCATGGGATCTCTGCCCTGGCACGTTGTGTATAAGCGCATATTCTTACACATTTGTGCCGCAAACCACTGCAGCCCCTCTGTCCTTCTCAACGCCATGTGCCAAATGCAGCTCTTGGCAAATGCCTGCGGTCTGGCCCCCAGCTGTGCTCAGCATGTGGCCTTGGAAAGCGGGATGGAGGCTGCAGTGCTGCTTGGAGGCAGGGAGTGCATCCTTCTCACTGGGCTGCTCACCAAGGAGGTGGCATTTCCCCAGCTGCGCTTTGTCTCCATGGCCCTGCCCGGGGCAGAAGCCTTGCTTTTGATCACACTTAACATTGTGCCACACAGGAGTGAAGAAATTTCTACCATCTGCACAAATCAATGCTGCCAAGGAAGTCTTGAGAAGGGAGAACGGACATATCCCGAGTGTGCTCATTAACTCTGGCTGGCTTCCCTTAATTCAGAAATTATAGCAAACTTGGTGCATTGAGCTAGTAGGAAGTTGAGAAATTTTGATAGTTGGAAGAACCTGTAGCTCAAGGGAAACTTTGGCATGTTACACATAAATTCCATTCATGACAGTTTCTGTCATGGCATTCCCGAATTATTTTGAAAAAGAGCTCACGGTTTGTAGGGCAGCAAGTGAAACAGGCAGTGTTTTAAACTGAAGAGTGTTGAAATATCACTTTTTTAATGAAATATTTTGTGCTATGTTTTTTCAAAAATAGTTATTAGTAAAAGAGAAAAAGTATTTTTCTGGTTTCCCAGATTGTTTTCATTTTATGTTTGACAGTGCTTCATATTTTTCAATTTCACTGTTTTTCCTGGGCTGGCAGTCAGTTCATTCCTATTTGTGTGAATTTTTTAGACAGTGACAGACTGGAAGAAACACTTCCAAAAAATGAAAAAGATGATTGCACAGGCACAAAATTTGGCAGGATAACTAAGAAACAGGAACAGGACGTAAAACTATGTTTAATAATATCTATTGTTTAATTTTCAATTGATGTTACTACCGTAAGTTCACACTAATTTTCTTAATAGAATCAGAGAAATACAGGATAGAAAAGACCCATTAATTCATGTATCCTTTGTTTGTGCTGGCAAAATCTTCTTTTTAAGCCATATCCAGCAGCAATGGATCCAGATGTATTGATTCACACACCAGATAAACATATGTTACAAGATGCCACCAAAAAGTCAAGACTCAGTCTGTGGTTGGGTTTTGAACAGAGATTCTGAGCATACAGACATTTCCCTCATGGCTGTTGCTAGGGTCTGTATACACTCCTTGCTGCTACACTTGCATGTTCTAAGTGCTCTGATTTTCAGAGACATTCAAGACAGACTAGTTTCATGGTGCTGTGGAGTTTTCCTCATTTCCAGAGATAGGCTGTAACCCAGCCTTTGTCCTGGATGGATTTGTTACTGATAAGAATTGAGCCCATGATGAATTCAGTGGGGTTGTCCATACTGTGCTCCCAGATAACTCTTCGTAGCAGGTTTGAACCAAGCCTTAGAGTACATGTACATGGTATATATCATTAGCCATTATATGTACATTGGATTTTTTTTTGTCTGCTCCTTCTTTTCTTTAATTGAACTCATTTTAAGGGAACACAGTTAGATATGATTAATGTTCACCATTAGGAATGTGTATGCATGCATGCTTTTCCTTCACTCAGTGCACTGTTTGCAGGCAAATGAGTGCTGCAGAAAGGACAGAAAATGTAATAACAACACTGTCATAAATGGTATGTGATACTCAGTCTTGCAAGTGTAACTTTGAGTTAGACATTCAAATATATTTTGAGCTGCTTTATAAACTGGAGACACTACCTTTAATCAGTGTATGGTAATTTCAGGAACTAGATACTTAGATTTTACAGAGGTCCTGAGCTCCAGGGAGCTAGTTCCTGTTTGTGGCTGGGCTCTGTAGTTCATGGGGAGGTCCAGAAGCCTCTCCCAGAAGGGCCTGGGAGGCTCCCACTGGGCAGGTCATGCTTGTCTCCTAATGAGGAGCAGCGTTGTGAACTAATACTTGGTTTTCTAGTTACCTGTCTCATAGGTAATAATTGGTTCAGAGTGAACTGGACTAGTTATCAGATTATTCTTGAAGTGGGTGCCAGAGGCAGAGCTGGGGTACTTGTGTGAGAGCAGTGATGCATAATGGCTGGAGCACTAGATGAAGAAGAGGGACAAGGAAGGTATCTGGAGAGATTAGTGAGGCTGGAAGTGAGAGCCAAGGGTAAAAAATGTATGAGAGGATGCTAGAATTCTAAAAAAGCATGTAAAATTTTTTTCTGTTTGATTGCTGCTTGCAGTTACAAGCTAAGTTAACTCTAATTAGCAAGAAATTGCCATTTGGTGGTGACAGGAAAGCCTGCATTGTTTTTCCTTACTTCTGGGTGCTTGCCTTTGGAACTTCAGTACTGTTTTAAGAAAATTTCTTTTCAAGTATGAATGCCTAAGATTGTTTATTTGACTTGTTTTCAAGCGACGTTATAATACAAAAGGTTCTACTGTGTGGAACCAGAATAACCATGGCAGCCCATAAAACATCTTCTGCTTGAGGTGGTGGAGTAACAACAGAGGTGGTCAGAGGGGCAAGTGGGGTGGGCACTTAGCCAGGGAGTCTCACATCTGATACTGCTGGCAGAAAAAAGGTAAGAATCAGGTTCAGTTCCAGAACATGGAGGTAAATGTGATGGCCAGAGACTGCCTTCTCCTTCTCAGCCACAGCTCTTCTCCTGTGCTCCTGCTCTGTCTCATGCTGTCCTTTGTCTGCTGACTGCCCCAATTGCTCCTCTCCCACGGTTTGCTTTTGTCTCTCTGAACCCATATGTACATCTCCCTTCTCATCTTCTGTCCCTACTCCCCGAGCATGAACAAACCCAGGTTTTCCATAACTAGCCAAGTATTGCGTGAATTTTCATAGAAATAGCAAAAACATTTCTTTGATACCAACATGAGTCATTTCCCAGACTTCAAGAGCTCACTCCAAACACTGAGGTTTGGGAGTCCTCAACATACAAGCTTTTTTTAAAAATCTTGTTGTGTTACATTTTTATTCCCTATTCTCATTATCAGAAATAGATTGAATTTTTATGACTGAAACTTCCTGGTATTGTTCAAGCACTTCATAAATGGAGGTGACAGGCACCTTCACTGTACGCATCACCACAATAAATATAGATCGCCTACATACCTCCATAATAGGAAAAAACATGTGCCTGCCATTTCACAACATCACACATCACACATACTCAGATTTGCTATTAGTGGAAGTCCCTGTTAGCAGCTGAGGAACATCAAGGACTTAAATTCTGGACACCTGAGACTTAAGTCTAACTCTGTTACTGACCTTCTCACTGACCTCGGATCAGTTGTTTCACATATCCTAACTCACTTCCATGTATCCAATTTCCCCACTTTTTAAAGAGCTGCGAATAAATTGTATGACTGAAGTGTTACATGCTCATTCACTCATTTATTCATTCATTTAGGTTTTCCTACTTGAAAATATGACATGGTGAAAGAGGTGTGTATCTCAGATAGTTGTGCTGGCCTTGCAGTAAGAGATTTTAATTTAGCAAATCCAAACATTAATCCCATAATGGTGAAAAATACACATATGCACTGTCTTCAAAATAATCCAGATATTATTTATATATTTCTGTGCTGTTGAAAGGTTTTTCAGCTTCATTTTTTCACTAGCTCCTAACACTTCTCTTCAGCTGAGTTTTGAGCTAACTTCTCCTGCTTGTCACAGCTTTTCACAGACACACACACACTTGCAGTGAGGTGTTACCCTCCCTCTCATTGCAGTTGTGTAGCTGGAGAAAAGAGTCAGGCACAGGGACCAAAGAGTCAGGAGTGGGGAGCTGAGTTTTTTCTCTCACGCCCATACTAGTTGGAAAGAATTGTCTCAGCAAAGGCTTTTTTTTTTCATTAATTCTCATGAATTTTCTTAAATTTTTAAGACATCTTGCTACATTATACTGTCTTGTAGGTAACCCATTTTTGTGATTCTTCCTATTAGGTCATGGGTTTATTTTGTGTGTTAAATGTGGTTTGGCTGTTAAGCCTGGATGTTTACAAGACAGATCACAGTTCATGTGCTAGTTTTAAAATGGGTGTTTTGTCCCCCAATTAACACAGGTGCTTATTAAAATTTTACAGCATGAGACGGCTTCTGGTCTAACAGAGTTGTGTTTATGTTGCCTGTATCCTAAAACTGTGACTAGGTGGAGTCCTGCTTATCACTTTGAATCTTGTGATTTGCATAACAGACTTAAACAGGTTTGGTTTGTGTGAGCGTAGCTCCAGGGCTACCCACAGAAGAGTACAGCCTAGTTCGCCTTCTCACCAGTGTTTTGCTCTGTGAGCTTAGTATCAGCAACACAGTTAATGCTTGAGTTACTTAACATCACGTTAAGACAAGAAAGAAGGTGTGACTTGCAGTTCTCAGAAAACTACAGTATTATAAAGGGGGGGTTTTCTGGTGGGTAAAGGAGGTTTTATGTATTGCAGATGAGCTGTATGCCTCTACCAAATTACACCACATGTTACAATCATTCCTCTGCCACTTGAGAGACTGAAAATTTCCATTCTGAAAACAGCAGTGCATTCCAGCCATGACATTAATGTGTGGGATTATCCACTAGGCACGTATGGGCAGTGAGATGCATGAACTTGCACGATACATGCAAAGTGGAAGTCAAGCATCCGGCATTCTCATGAGGCGTAATTAATTCTTGATTCATGTTGAACCAAGCAGAATAAAGGGGCCACAATCCTTGCAGAAGTTATGCATTGAAGGTGATGTACTGATCCCAACATCTTTTGTTTATCACTTTGAAACTGGAAGTTATATATATACATGGAATAATGTTTATAAGTACAGCTAAAGAGGGAAAGAAGGTAAAAGCACTCACTCACTGTAGGGTGGTGTTTATCCCAACCTTCTGAGCTCTGCAATGTATTCTGTTGCCAGGGGTGTCAGTCAGGCAGGAAAAATTGAAGTTGATTTCTTTTGTGCAACAGCTGCAGAACCAGGAGATGCTGAGGGCAATGGTGAAGAAAGCAGAGCTAGAAATCAATGGCAAAGTGATTGAAACAGTGAAGAGGCTTGAAGATCCTGTGCAGCGACAGCGCAACCTGGTGGAACAAGAAAGGCAGAAATACCTCAACGAGGAAGAAAAGATTGTAAAGAAGTTATGGTGGGTTGAGAAACCTCTTCAAATTTATTGCTTTTGCCTGTCTTTTTCTTCCATGAAGTAGAAAATTCTACCACTGTCTTCAGGTAAACTGCATCTGTATATGCTGTTTTAGCTGTTTCCTTGCTGTGTATCACACTGGCTGTAAAACTGTCTTTATTGTTCAACTCACTGGCCTTGACTGGGAGTCCTTCTCCACACAGCCCACTGGGTAAGTCCCACCAGTATCAAGAGTTTCAACCTCTTTGGAAGTGCCCTGTAAAGGGACAGATGACTGTAAGGACCAAGCCCGCCCCTGTATTCTGAAAGCCTCTCCCTACCCTAGTTCTCCCCTTCAGCCTTATGTATTATGCTTTAGGGAAGGAGGGAGGAATTTCCTCGAGAACAAAGGGATGCAAAGGAAGGTAATAAATATGGCCTTAAGTACGAAAATCAGATTTCAATAGTAAGTATTTTGGCTAGTGCATGGGAGAGGTAGGGGAAGCTCAAATAAAGCGCTGGAGTTTAATTACAGTCAGTAATGCCAGTCCTTGTCTAAAATGTACTCACTGAGATTTCCAGCCGCTTAACTGCGTACTTTTTGTTGTTGTTGTGTAAAGGACTTTTGGAAGATTCTGGTTTTTTTTCCCCAGAACTTTGGCCCACCAGGCCTGGTGGGATCAAGTTGTTCGGTTTAGTCCATGTTTAGAGTCAGGAGGAGTCAATATAAAGCTGAAATTAATAAACAATTTAACTAATTCTAACACTCGCATTTGTAAGATGTTATATAACTAATTATTTCTCATCGCTGCATTTATTTCACACCTGAAGAGTTGCTCCATAATGGAGAAAAAGTTTCTAGTCAGCTTGTTGTTGGAAATTGTGATTGAAGAGCCATAGAGTACAGTTATTGACAGCTGAAGAGAGTAAATCCTTCCTGTTGATCAATATGTTGTCAGGTTAATACTTTTTGTAATAAGAAAGGTGCATCTGTAACGACAAGGTGGGATGTTACTAAGGGAGAGTCCTGCGAAGAAAGGGTGAATGTGCAGTAACAGTCCATGCTAGCGTAGGTAATCCTCTCAGCTGGTTTGTAATCCTAAGTGATGACTTTCCTGTTCCTCACTTTACTCCTGTGTACCCCATTGCCAAGTTCCTATGTTGTCTGTTCTCTGTGGAAAGAACAGTTTGTGTGATGGCTGTTAATGGCATTGCCTCATAAAATCGATACAGAGTGAGGTCAAGTGCCAATGGCATTTGCTGTTACAGCTGCTCATTAAGGATATGACTCAGATTGCAACGTGGTTCTGTTTTATCAGGTTTTGGAATTTTTCCTTTAAGATAGTTTCTGCTACTTCTGTGCTACTTCATTTGTTAAAGTTACAGGAAAATGTCATAAATCATTCAAATGTTAGGTCACCCCTTTTAGAGACATGCTAGAAACAAACACTTATTTTTCATCAGTTGTGTCCAGTGAGATTCCTTTGTCATGTATTTGCTCATTTGCAGGGTCAGAGCCTAAAAGAAAAGCACATCTGACAACAATAATTTCAGCAGCTGATGGTTGTTAATAGTGAAGAGCATACAGCACAAAATTGCACATCAAATGTCACTGACAGTATTGAGAAAAAGGTTAATATTCTATGTAGGCATTTACAACTAAACTGATCCCACTGCAGATGTACAAACAAATGCAAAGCAACAGGGCACAAAACTTGCCATTTTTTAGGGTTTCAACTGTTGCCCTCTTGATCTTTCCTAAGTCATAGGACTAAATGAGTAGACTGTCTTCATGTGAGACACTGGAGCCTAAGGATTACTGCAATACTTACAAAAGTGTATTTACTGCTCTGAGGTGGTAAATGTTAGCTTAAAAAGTCCTTTCTGCAACTGAAGATTACTGCTTAAGCAGGGAGGTTGGACCAGATGACTCACTGTGGTGCCTTCCAACCTTACCCATTCTGTGATTCTGTGAAATAAGGAAATAAGCATATTGGCAGTTTCACATTGTAAACAACAGAAATGTTAGTGTACATTTCAGAGCAACCTTTCTCTTGAGCAGAAAGCTTGCTCAACAGATTCATAATGGTGCCTACAGAAGCGTGCCCATGTGTGTTACAACTGCAGCACGATTACAGTTCAGAGATACCTAATGAAATCTGTTAAACATAGCATTTATGTACTCTTTCAACAGTGAAATACACACTCAGAATTAAATGTGTAGGTTTTTTCTATCTAGACTTTTAACTCTACATTAGAGATGTTATATACAGCACTTGCACTAGATTTAAGATTTACCAGACCAAGGACAAATTATGATGCTATGACACCTTGACTAATGAAGTAATTGTGTCATAACAAGCATCTCAGAGGTGTGACCACTCTATGTTGTAGATTTTAAGCACTTTAATAGAAGGGGTTTATAAGCACAGTATATAAATTATAGCCACATCCAATCTGTTCAATTGGATATGATCCACAGTAAGTTACAATTTATACTTTGTTAGAAAAAGTATCATTATTTTTTGTTATAATAACCATGCTCCATGAAAACAAAACTTCACTTAGCAATCTTGGAGAGCTACTAGTAGCAGCTACTTGGGAAAGGATATCAGAAGAATCTCTTTTGTTTGATTTTGTATCTTCCATCGGTCAATCAATCCACAAACTCTTAAATGATGCACCGCAGAATATTCATTCTCACCATGCTAGTCATTATGTTATAGACATTCCCCCACTCCCTTTCCACTCCCTCTTCCCCCACTTACGCCTTTTCCAGCCTGAGAAGTCTTAGTCTGCTTAGTTAACGTTCTTCTAGAAGCCTTTCTATACATTTCATCATCCTGTTGCCTTTCCCTATGCCCTCTCTAACTCTGGTGTACAACTGTGAGAGGGGGATGGGGAGACAGGAGAGCCCTACAACAGCTTTGTCAGATGCAGGCACACCGTGACCTCATGCATGGTGTGACCTCCCTGTCCTCATGTTCCACAGGAGCTTTACATTAAAAATCCAACTGATAATCATCTCACTCACAGTGGATGATTATCAGTTCCAAGTTCATCCCTGTGTATAAAACCTTAGGGTTTTGGGAGGTTGTTGGTTTTAGGTGGGGTTGATTTTGGTTTTATTTCTCCTCATGAGTACACTTTACATATATTAGGAGTTAATTTAATCTTTGGTGTTTTCCTGGTCAGTTAGTATCAGATGGTCCATCTGCAGTCCTCTGCAGCCACCTTTCATTTGCATTTCCCTAAATAATTTAATAGCCTTTTGAGATTTTTTTTGTTGTTATATTATTCATCCTCTTTTCCAAATTATTTATAGTATGTTGAAAAGCACCAACCCTAGCAGTGATCCCTGTGGAACCCACCAGGAAAGTACATTCACTGAGTTAGCTGTTCATTGATCCCTTATCTTTACTTCAATGCTTTATCTTCTCATGCTTTATCCATGAGAGAATTTCCTCTCTTGTCCCATGGCAACTTTGCATTCTTGAAAGCTTTTCCTCAAACACCTTGCTGAAAGCCTTTTGGGCTATACTTTGTCCCCAAGCTTCTCTTGTTTCTTCGTGGATTTGTGAGACTTACCTTCATTTTACACAAACCATGTTAATTCCTACCTAACAGAGCATATTTATCCATTGTTCATTGATTCTTTATTGTTTATTCTTTATTTTGATACCTGTCCATTACACTGGTCTAAGTGTCAGTCTCACCAGAGAACAGTTCCCTGGAGATCCCCATACCATTTTAAAAAATGTATTTGTATCATTTATGACACTTTCCACTGGTGCCGAAGAAATTTTAATCAGGAAGTTAGATGCTTAGCATTACTAATTCAGCTGTTTCAGCCTTGAGTTGCTATAGAACTCCAGGGCAAATACCATCTGGTCTGGGTGATTTGTTACCATTAATTTTGTCAGGTTCTTTGTAACCTGTTCTACTGATACAGCAGTCTGAGGCAGATCCTCTGAGGGTTTTTTTGCCTAAAGAAAGATCTCAGCATAGGAGTTGCCTCGGCTTCCCCATGTAGAACATAGATGCAGAAAAATCATTTACCTTATATCAGCCTTCTGAAACTGCATTAATGTGCATGTCTTGCTAATTTGCTCAGGCCAATCTGTAAAGCCAAGTGTTTTCCCCAGTGAGAGAAAAGAAATTCTGGAGACCAATGAATCTGTTTCAGGCTTTGGGTCCTAAGGGATGAAGTTTCTTTTCCCTTGCAGTTAGCAACATGAAGGAGTGTAATATGGTATCCCCTGGGTAATTTCAGGATCACTTGTCTTGTTTGATAATATGTGGAATCAAAGGGGTTTGTGATGACCCTTCCATTTCTGCTCAAAGGGGAAAGTGGACCACTGTCAGCTACCTGGAAGTCCTTCTTTTATCCCTACATTTCAGGCAAGCATAAACCTACCAAAATGTAATCTTGTTCTGTGTTTTCCTTTCTCTTCTTTCCACACATGAACAAATTTAACTTTCTTTATATTTTTTGTTGCCTGGTAGATGCCAATATCTGAGAAGCTGCTTTTCCAGTGCAGATCTACAAAAGGGAGGAGGGATACCTCATGATTCCCAAAGCAGCACTGCCTAGCCTCAGTGCCAATACCAGGGCATAAAACTAGGGAGGATGCATGGCTGCAGAGCCCCACGCTGTAAAGCAGGAACCTTTGCGTTACAATGAGTGACAGAAGGCCGGATTCTTTTTTCCAGCTCCTTGCTAGAGTGTGTCTGTGCCCTTGATTGCAAAGGCAGCCAGAGACAGCAGAGACCTGCATTATAGCGGCCTCTTCTGCTCGAAAAATACCCTTAGAAATGTTCCCTTGCTGCCATCGTGTGGTCCAATGGATTGTTTCCTGCAAGTCTGCTTGTGCTAGTGGGAACTGGGACTCTCCCAGCTTTCTGAAGGCGGAGTCTTTGGGAGAAGTGTTCTTAAAGTGGGAACAGAATCATTTACCTCCACTTGTTTGTGATCTGTTTAGACACAAATTATGATTCTAAATTCCAAATAATTTTTTAGTTTCTAAAGTTCTTGGTCTTTGGATTGAAATGAACTCTTTGCTGTGCATGCTTAATGTTCAGATGCTGATCCTGTTTCTGTTTCTCTGTGTATGAGAAATATTGCATTGCCATGGGTTGTTCTGTGGGACTGTGCTTCTGGTTTAAACTGATCTACATGTACAGTAGTGCTGTAAGGAATTTTCTTTGTTTTTATCCCCTTACTGGCCACCTGCTTTTCTTCCCCATGTCACTGAGATGGGTCTGGGAAATGGCTGGCTTTGAGTGGCAGTGCAAGGGAAATATGTGGAAATGCAAGACTTGCAGATGGTGCAGAGGGCAGGCTTCTCCCACCCCTTTCCTGGCAATCATCTTGTACTTTGGTTCTCCTACAGCAATTGCAAAACTGATCCCTGATGGATGCAAGAAATGAGGTCCAAGATTAGGTTCAAATGAGTAGCTGATTTGTCAGTTCAGAGTTTCCATTGTTTTCTATCTGCAATTAAACTGCTTCCTAGAATACTCCTATGAGTAAATTTGGTATCTTAATAGAAGTGAATTTCTCTTAGATATTCAAGAGATGATCTTTCTAAGGTATCTGCATGGGTGTTTGTATAGTTGCACATAAGGCATTTCAAGGTTGGGGATTTTTTGAGAAAATTTTAGGTATCTGTATGGAAACTCCAGCTAAAGCAATGTTGTCTCGAGTTTTAATAGAAAGAAGTGGCTCCTCCCCAAACAAAAACAGAGTTTATGTGTCTGGAGTATTGCAAAATTTTACATGAAGTATGGAAAGATTGGAAATAATATTGGGAAAGATGAGAAGGAAGCACCAGATGAAGCTGGAGGAAGCACAGAATGGCAGTGGTTGGAAAAACATCCAAAGTGATTCATTCTTGAGTCCAGGTGCTGAGGAGGAGCTGCACACAATGCACACGTGCTGTTTCAGTCTGGCTATTCCTGGAAACAGGATCCTGTGTCCTGCCTAGCAGTGCCCAACAGACAAACAAGGTCGTGTCAAGGGGCCTTTGGTGCCAGTTTTTGGGTTGTTCTTAACTGTTGGGCATCCCTCTGCATGTCATCAGCAACGAGAAAACGCAAGGTGCAAACCAGTACTGGCTGTAGTGGCACAGTGTTTCTGTACCCTTGGAGCACCTGCACTGCCAGAGGGCTGCTGGCTGTTCCGTGTGTTTTACCACTCCACCTGCCCATTGTAGCACAGCTGCCCTGAGGTCAAGATGCTCTGCACATCTGCAGCCTGTCACAGAAATCAATGACTTGGGCTAGTTACAAGCCTGTTCTTATGCTGTGAGTGTCCAGCATTTTCACCTCCCTTCATGGTATCCTGTGGATTGTTTAGCCTGTGGTGTCAGATTTAAAGGTGCCACAGTTGAGGTTTATGGTTTAGTTTACTCCATTCATTTACATATATTTGCTTGCAGAGTGAAAGTCCTGCTTAAATTTTCTGCCCATGTTATTTCTTCTGCCAGTGAGCTGGAGACATTTGTTGAAGACCTGAAGAAGGATTGTGCTGCTTCCAGCAAGACAGTTACACTGAAAGATGTGGAAGATGGAGCCTTTCTTTTGCGTCAAGTGGGAGAAGCTGTTGCTACCCTGAAAGGTATGTACTTTCCTTTTTACTTTTGTTTCTTTTCTTTTAACCACAGAGAACAATTTTGCCTTTGATCTGGAGGCATTAACTTCTACTTCCAAAAAGATTTAAAGCTGGGATTAGGGAGCTCACCGCATGGCCCCTGGAGACAGATAGACATTCAAGTAATTGACATTCACCCAATTGTCCGTTCCTGCCCAGGGTTTTTATCATTTCCTCTTCAGCTTCACAATTGTTTTCTTTGCAGGAGAATTCCCGACACTGCAAAATAAAATGCGTGCAATCCTGCGGATTGAGGTAGAAGCTGTGAGGTTCCTAAAGGAAGAGCCACACAAGCTGGACAGCCTGCTGAAACGTGTGCGCAGCATGACCGATGTCCTTACCATGCTCAGGAGGTGATATTTTTCCCTTTCTTCTTCAAGCTTAAAGAATTTCCTCAAGCAGGGCTGGAACAGCTTTTGGGTTTGTTTTCTCCCCCTCGCCCCTGGCAAGTCTGAGACAGTCAGCTTGCTTGCAGAGTTCATAGATTATTCCTGGAGCCCTCTCAAGGGAAATCAAAGTAGCCTTTCCTGTGCTCTGTGCAGTGAGTGCATTCTGACCAACAGCCTCAGTCACTGAGGTGTTACAATTGAGACTAGATGCCTCTCAAGCCAGCACTGCCAGATTTGGGAAGTACCTGGATGAGAAAACTTACAGTGGCAACAGTCCCATATCTGAGCTCATTAACTTTAGGTATTTACAGCAATTTAAGCTAACAGAAACATTCTCTGACACTGAGAGGTTCATCCCTTATAATGTAACAGTAAGAAATAAAATAGGGAAAGAGTCTAAGTGGATAAAGATATCCTAAACTTTCCTGAAAGAATACACTTCTGAATTAATGCAAATTCTTTTTCTCTTCTTTGCAAGGAAGATGCGTTAGAGAAAGTTGAAATACTAGATAAAACTTATGTCCACTAAGTGCCAGTGTTTAGCTATGTTTGTCAGAACATATGAGCAGCAAATTATTGCTGATTTATATAACTCAGTGGGCATTGGATTTAATTCTGGGTCAAAACTGTCAGTGATGGTGGTCTCAATTTTAGTTCAATTACAAGAAAATGTAAGCCATGAGCCTATTGTCACTACCGTTATTCTAAGGAATGTAGGGTGGCTAGTGTTTCAATATATCCTGAATCATATGTAAAATAGATTTGGCAGTACTGGCAGATGGATAAAATGGTTTATGTAACAGGTTTTCTAAGAGCCATCACTTATTTTTCCATGCAGACAAACATCTATATCCTTTCACATTAGTTTCTTTTCTTAAAAATTACTACAGTTATTTCCTGTCATGCAAAGAAAAATAGAACAATAAGCTATGCATACCAGAGTTTTACCAAAAGTCTTTTTTTGCGGCAAAGTTGCATATTAAGCCTTGTAAAGTCTGTTTCAATAATGGGAAAACTGATGGCATTTGATGGCTTGCGACACTCAGAAGCTCAGACATTTCACAGCTAGCTGCCAGAAATAGTTGCTTCTTTACATCCTCTGCTCATCCTACCCCACACTCTTGACAGAAAAGACCTTTGTGAAGTATCATTTGAGACAGAACCTTCATTTGAAGGCTCTGTTTTGACAACGTGCCAGACTGCTACCTTTCATTATATGTAAGCTTCACTTTTCTGTGCTTATAGTCCAGGAATATCTTGTTTAGCTAGATACACTGTATACAGTTTAATCAACTGATTTCTATTCTTGCTCTTAAATCAACCCGCTGTAACTAATGGTTTGGTTAGAAACTGCCAGTACATCACTGAAGGTTTGTAAACACTTTAGAAATTAGAGTAGCCTCTTTAAAATTCTGAGCCCCTGACTCTGAGAGAAAGCTATAAAATCATACAGCTGAGAGCATCACGAAATAAAAAAACTCCATTTTGATTGTTTTGATGGAGGTGCTTTTCCTTTGCAAGAGTTTATTGTTATGTATTGCTCACGACTGGCCTGTGTGCTAACCATGTGCTGTTGTGTTCAATTTGGCTGGGCAGACATGTTACAGAAGGACTGCTGAGGGGTGTGGATCCATCCCAAGCCGTGCAATACTCTGCTACAGAAAAGTCCACTGCAGCTGACACTCTGAAAAACCAAGAGGAGCACAAGCCCAGCCAGGGACCTGCACAACAAAACCTCACAGCAATCCCCTCCGAGTCCCAGGTGTCATCAGTCAAGTCAGAAGTCATCCCCTTCTCCACAATGACTGTCCATCACGTGCAGAGCTCGCCTGTTGTCATCCATCAGTCTCAGCACTCCTCAGCCCTGGTCAACCATGCCCAGGGCTCACCCACTGCAGGCAGTCACAGCGAAGGCGTGCCGGCAGCTGGTCACCCCGCAGCCACCCTGCCCGCCCCCCTGCAAGAGCCCACTGCAGGATCCCAGCCCTCACCAGCAGCACAGGTCTCTGTCAATGGCACCACCATGCAAAGCCTTTTCATTGAGGAAATTCACAGTGCATGTACCAGAAATCGAGCTGTATCAATTGAGGTACGGTGTATTCTACTCAACCAGCTGTCCTCTCTGTGGGTCTGAGCTCCCAGCCTCGCTCTTGAGGCTGCAGGTGGGACTTTTCAAATGCATTCTGGGGATTTATGTGCTTAACCCCTAATTACACTGTACCTCTGAAGATACCCTCTGACTTTGTCCCTGCTCATTGCAGAAGGGTTGAATCAGATGACCTCTAAAGGTCCCTTACAATCCAAACTATTCTATGATTTTAAATGTAATGGAAAAATTACATGTAACCAAAATTAGTAACTGTGTTTTTAAAATTATCTTTATTGAAAAAAAATTAGAATTCTATTTTAGAAATGTTAAAATATCTTATTTTTGACCAATAGCATATAATTCTCTGGCAACACTTGCATCAGTGGATTTCATTCACTTTTTAAATCTCCATATCCCTTATGATGGAGAAGTAAAAGTGAAAGAGTGTGAAGCTCCAGTGGTTTCACACAGAGATATTGAGAAAACCCACAGGTGAACTGCTGTGTCCTATTACAGACAGGCACTTCAATCACCAGTGTGACATAATAAGGGAGAGACCCAGATTTAAATTTTGCCTTTGTTCCTTTAGTGAGCAGTGGCCACTGTTATTCTGTCATGTGTTTGTGCCAAATCTAGCACAGTACAAGTCAGAACAGTGTGCAGTTACTGTTCAAGTATTTCCTTTAGTTGCTGACTAGAACTGAAAGAATCTATCCATACTGACCTATAATGTTTACACGTGGATTTTATTTTTAAGTAAGTGATCACAATGGAAATCAGAAAAATAAATAGATGCTTTACTGGTTTTGTCTAGAAAGCTGAAAAAAAGTGGGAAGAGAAAAGACAAAACCTTGATCACTATAATGGAAAGGAATTTGAAAAGCTCTTGGAAGAGGCCCAGGCCAATATAATGAAGTCAATTCCTAACCTGGAGATGCCTCCCCAGCCAGCAGTCCTGCCTAAAGGGGATGCAGCAGAAAAGCTAGAAGTTTCAGGTAAGGTTTGCGAGAGTAAATGGTGCTAAAGAATTGCATGACTGGAAAGGAGAGGTTATTTTTCGAATTCCTAGAATGTTTTCAGTTTATAGATTTCTTTGATCTTGAGGAAGGACAAAACAATCTCAGAATACACAAAAATCTGCTTTAAAAAGCAAGAATAACTTGCTGTGTGTGGATAGAACAGTGGTAGAAGTTGGCAATTGCAAGCAGGAAGATCCAGGTTAGGCATTAGGAAAAAAATCTCAGAAAGATAAGGAAAGTGAAGCACTGAAGCTACATGAGGTAATGAGGAGGATGCAAGATCCCCATTACTGGACAGAATGGCTTAGACTAGCACTGTGAGAGTTATATAGGTAGAGCTACTTTGTGGTAGCAAGATGGTGAGATGCCCTTCCAGTCCTATTGCTTTCACAATTTAACACACAAATCCATGTCTGAATTTTTTCAAAATCCAAGGAGCAAAGAAGATGCCTCAGCCAAACCTTGGATTTATCCCATTAGCCAAACATGAATCAGCTGTAAAATTCTTACCCAGCTACATAGGCAGGAGTCCATCCGGCTCAGTCTCTGACAGGCAGTTGGAGACACTGTGTGTGGGGAGCACAGAACCTGGCTGCCTCCTGCAGTCTGCTAGTAGTCTTCCAGCACCCCCACATGATTTTAAAGGGAATATCCCAATCTCCTCCTTTCCGTATCCATTATGGAACTTTTATCCAGTATTTCCTCTTTACTTGCTTATACAATTCGCATCCCCTTGCTGTGGCAGCAAGCTCCCATCTTGTGAAGGACCTTTCCTTCATCTCTTTTTAACTGATATCATACCAGCTTCACTGAGTTCCCCATAGTTCTAATATTATGCCATTTGGCAAACAGCTCTTAATTTCCTTTATAAAATCATGAAGGCAGTGGATAAACCTTTATCATATCCTGGAGCTCTCAGCCTGCCCCACAGACTTCTAACTGTGAACTTGCAGCCTTTCTGGTCCCTCCACCCAGGCCAGCTGCTCCCTCCCCACCTCCCCGGGCTAGATTCAGTTACCCTTGTTTAACTCCACTGTGTCCTTCTGGAGCTGTGGAGGTCAGAGCTGCATGCTGCACTCAAGGTGTTGGCATGCCAACATAGTAAAAAGCTGAAAAATAATGCCCATGGGGTTGTGTAGACAAATTCATATAGAATTTGGGAGGAGTGTTTTCAGATCCAGCATTTTGTTCTGGGTGTACCTTTGACACTGCCAAGTTTTGGCTTCTTGGATGTTTTGCAACATACATGTTTAAAATAAATTCTGTTGAACCTCATAAAATAATTTTAGAATTCTGGCACCGTTCAGTGAGATTACTGGCTATCAACACAATTAGCTTGTATAATGTGTGGCATAAATAGAAGAAGCCAGTGAAAATAACTACC
This sequence comes from Dicrurus megarhynchus, assembly GCA_013399195.1. Classification (NCBI taxonomy): domain Eukaryota; kingdom Metazoa; phylum Chordata; class Aves; order Passeriformes; family Dicruridae; genus Dicrurus; species Dicrurus megarhynchus. The sequence goes on from VXAD01000993.1 coordinate 422,637, forward strand.
ATATGGGTGCAGTGAGCTGTGACATCTTAAAAAGTGCAGAGCACAGTAGCTGAGAAGTTTTGTAAGTCGCCTAGCTAGCTAATCCACTTCTAGAATACAATTTTGCACAGTGTGCAACCAGCAGATTTAAGAACGAGTTTGATGAGATTGAGACATTTGCCTTCTGTTGTGCATAATGAATCCTGCAATAGTAACATAAATACAGGAACAGCAAAACTTTTCCTCAATATCTGATTAAATATCTCACATACCACTCAGCTCTTTTATGACTGAGGATGAAAAGTTCAGTACCAGTCTGCTGTAGACTTGAAAACTGAGCAACATGAGAACAGACAGACCACCTATCTACTAATAAAATTCATAAAAAATTTTGGCCATAAATTAGCAGAGCCCTCTGTTGGCTCAACTGCAGTACCCAGATAGGTCATGTTGCCAAATTGTGTTGTCTCATCCATTCTCCACAAAGAACCTCTCCCAGTGAAGAAACTCTTATGTTATTATCTCTGCAAACCACAAAGCAAAATAAAATTACACACTTTATGCTGCTTTTCAGATGACTCTGTAAATATTTCTTTAATGTCTTGACTCTATCTCATATTTGTATCAAGATAGTTCAGTGAAAAATTTGGGGATTGTTTCTAGCATGTACTTTAGAAATTGGTCTCCTTCATCTCTCTTTGTGCTTTCATATGTGGAATGCCCTGATTTTTGCAAGTGATGAGTGATCAGTAGCTTCCATTAAAAAGAGTTTATTTGACTGCAGAGACTGCCTCAAGGCAGGCATTCTAATTTTGAAACCTTTTGGATTTTTTTTGGTACAAGTAGAGGTCTGTATGGTGGGAGCAGTTAATTCCAGTTTATCTGTGCCAGTTGAAAAATGCAGTTTAGTCAAACAGCTGGCGACAAACAACTCCCATTTTGTTCACAGAAGTGCTGAGCCCTTTGGCACCAGAGAAGGTTCTATAATTTGTAGGTTTTGTTCATGGGCAGTCTCAGGCTCAGTGAGTTAAACTTGTTTATTTACTCCTCCCTCTCTAAATATGCCAGAAGAAAAAAAATAATAGACTAAGATCTTCCCCACATTTTTTTTTCTTCCAAAGTTTTTTTTTGCCTTCCCATTTATATTGGGAAAATATAATTGTTTAGTAAATAAAATAGAAATCCAGCTTTGAAGTTTTATGACTAGCCTAGAGTCACTGCACTGACCATGAGCAAACCCCATCACAACCTCTCCTTAATGACTCCAGCTAAGGAATGTGAGAGGGATTAGCCTTCAATAACCAGTGCACCTGTCACACTCAGTGACAATGTTTCTTGCCTGTGCTCCTCCTTTTTATCTCCCATTTTGAAGATGGAGATGGATGAGTGTCTCGGAGATGTGAATGAGATGGTAAGAATCATGTTTTCTTTGTGCCTTCCATGTCTCTCATCCAACCTTGCTCTCTTTAAGTGGGAGAAAAACCTGGAATTCTTGCAGTCAGAGTCACTACCAGTTTGAGGGTAATGGGTTGTGTCTATTAAAAGGATTTGCAAAGGCTCTACATCATAGTCTGCTAAACACCATCTTGGAGAATTACTCTGATTTTACAGCAGAAGTACATCTGATGTAATTAAAAACTGAGTGGTGTGTATTGACCAAAGAAGAAGTCAAATGCATCTGGAAATTCACTCTTCTTGCAATCCTGCAAGTGAGTGCCAGATAACCAGGGAGGGAGATAATACAAGTGAACATTTCTTTAAGCTTAAGCAGCTTCAAAGAACATTTGAGCTAAGAAGGAAACAAAGATGAGGCTGGGTCAGACAAGGGTTCCATCCAGTCCCCAGGGCCAGCTGGAGCATTGGAGGAGCCTGACAGAGCCCCAGGAGTGGGCAGTTACACAATAATTTGCCCAGAGGGAGCACTTAGCCCTAAACAGCTGGGTAATCCCAAAAGCAGGATGTTTTATCTTTCTGGATTATATTTATTCCAGCTGTTTATGTAACACTGAGTAGCTGCAGAAAGGTCGTTCTTTTGCTCTTGAAAACAAACACTGTAAACAGCAGTGTGAAAATAGTGGCTGTTGCCATATTTATGAAGCTTAGCCTGTAACCAGAAACACACAGGGCCAGGTCATGAGCAGGATAATGCTGCTTCTGGAAATAATGCTGTCCAGGGACAATGGGGAAGAGGAAGTGGCAGCTTGTGGGGAAGCATCCTCAGGGCAATGCCAGTTTGAGAAACTGGTCTTCTCTAGGAAGACTCTCCTCAGAAAGCAAGAGCTGATTCTGGTCAGCCTTTGCATTTGGTATTTGAATCTTCTTGAGTTAGTGAAATGTAGGGCTCTTATATGGTAATTCAAAGGCAAAACTGTGCATTCCTGGAATTACAGCAAGTGAAAATAAATGCTCCCTAAGAAGAGGAGCAAGTGCAGTTGCCTCTGGTGACCCCCTGCCCTGCTCAGGGGTGAGAGGAGTTACTGAAATGCAAAGGTGGCATCTCTAGTGTGCTGCTTACATTTTCACTCAGCCTTTGTCTGAACGTAGCTAGTTGTGTCCAGCTGTGAGATGGACAGAGCTCTTCAGCTCCTTGCACCTTGCCAGCAGCACCTCCCAGGCAGAGCAGAAACGTGTGCTGGTTGCTTCAGAACTGCTGAGAACAATGAGAAGCCCTCAGGCTGGTGTCTCATTCGTATCCATGTCAGTGGCCTTGCTTTCGAAGGAGCCTGAGGGACACTGTCTGTAACTGGGTACCCAGAATCTGCACCTTACCTGCTTCTTTACACGTGTGCTCTGCTATCCCACTCGTACACCAATGGCTGAGACTCAGCTACAGTAGCCTGGAGGACAGGAGTTTTGCTGAAAATTTCTGGGTGAAGTGACCCAGTTTCTCTGTGCAAGCACAGCGCTATTTGCTTCATTCGAGGTAGTTACACTTGAGCACCAAAAGTGTTTCTGTTCATATATTCAGCAACAGGACCTTTTAAGACATTTTTTTCCTTTCCAGTTGAGGCAGGTGTGCAAACACTGTTTTCCTCTCCTATGCTTACTTTGTGCTGCTCTATTTACCTGCAGAAGAAGCTCCTGATGGAGAGCAGGATAATGACAAGCTGACCAAGTCTCCACCTCCTCCACCTCCACGGCGCAGTTACCTGCCAGGGTCAGGACTGACCACAACGAGATCAGGAGAGGTCATCTACACCGCCAGAAAAGAGGCTGCTGCTGTCAAGGTTTGATGATTCATAGTCTAGGCACTCAGACTCCTGATGAGAGGTTGGCAAAGAGACAAGACACGGGCTTGGGCCTATAAACCACAAAATAAGTTGAGGCAGAGAGCTGTGTCCTGGAAAGCTACTGAAACTGCTTACCAGGATGCACTTCTGCTAGGCCAAATGAACAAGTCAGATTTGTTCAGTTCTGTTTACAGGAGTCTTGCTGCTCTTATCTCCTAGCAATGCAGCAGGCAAGCCACAGGCTGCTTTCATTTAGAGTGGTAAGAAGATTAAAAATAAAAAAAAAAGAGAAGCATGCCTTAAACAGATGGGGAAGATCAGGTCAGATTTGAGAGTGTTTTTACAGAAATGTTGCAAATTAGTTTCTTTGGGCTTGTTTTCCCCATCTGTTCTGGGGAAGGAAGTAGAGGGAAGTCCAATTTAGGAAGCTTTTTAATCTGTAAACATATAATCACATTAGCAATATTGGTTGCTTTTGAACTGATGAAGTAGCAGGAAGAGGGACCTTGCAAGAGGGGAGTTGCAGTAGTGTTGAATTTTTGGTGTTTACTTTGCATCAGGAGGGTTCAGTTGTGTTATCTGTCGGTGCTTTCTCATCCCCTTGTAGGAATGCAGTGAAGATGCTGGGCAAATAGCACAATCCAAAGCCCCTAAAGAGGATCAGGCATTGTCTCGGAGCACAGGGCATGCCATAGCACCAGCTGCAAAAGATGAAGAGGAAGAGGAAGGAGATAAAATAATGGCAGAATTACAGGTATGACTTTTGGGTTGCACGTGATGCCCAGTGTCACTTCCGTGGCCGCAGTGCAATTTCCAGCTCAGAACATGAAGGAAAGTAGGTCTGCTAGCCTCACCTGGTACCACTTTGTTGCACTGAGTGGCACACTTTTTGGAAGTACTCCCAAATTTTGTTTGAGAGGTCTGGAGCTCAGAGAGTGGTCAAGAATGCAGTAGCTGCCACTGGAGAAGCCTGCACATGCAGATGGGACAAGTAAAATGTTGATGTGCATTCGGTGTGGTTGTCCCTGGCCTAGCGTTGCTCACCTAGTACCAGACTGGCAGGGTGCTGAGAGCCTGTCATCTGTGCTAACTTTGGTGGGAGCAGAGAGTGACTGGGTCTGCTCCTGGTGGGCTGTGCTATGGTCCAGAGCTTCCCACAGTGTTTGAACATTGAGGCATTACCCGATCCCTGTGGTGCAACTGGTACATCACCCTGCCAGTGGCACAGAAAAGGGCTCTCTGGCTGGTCCTTCACTTGACATCACATAGGACAGTTCACTTTGGTGATGAAAACGCTGCAGTAAATGCCAGCTATCCTAGCTACCATCAGTGAGCTCCAGCTTCCCAGGGGCACCCTCTGTCCTCTTCCATGCCCACATGAGGAAGGGAGATGTGGATCAGCTTAACTGGCTATAACTTCTGGTGTTTTGGAGCACTGTCGCAACATGAGATGATCCCTGCTGTCCACCTGCCAGCAGGTGGGCTTGGTGCTGCCCAGGGAGCATTTGGAGCACGGGAGACATGGGCATTGAGCAGTAGCTGTTCTGAGGGGTGCACCTTGCTCCTTCCCTCAGCTCTCACCCACCAGTGCTGGCTTGCAGGAGAGAGCAGCAGTTTACCCTTATACCCCCTCCACGTGCTGAAGACCAGTGGGACAGGAGAGGTGGGGACATGGAAGCTGTCATGGCAACTCTGTCTCTAGGAAAGCAACCCGCAACCCTCTGCCTTGCAGCTGGTGACAATGAAGTGGAGGTTAAGATGTGGAAAGGGGGACTGAGGGAAGCTGAGGAGGAGAAATAGGCATGGTTACTCAACACGGAATGGGTGTTCAAATGCTAGTTTTGGGTGCTAGCAATACTCATTTTAAACCAATACCAAATACCAGGTATATTTTAGAAGTTTAACAGAGTACCATGTTTTAGAAAGGGCAAATTGCCTGATCTAAGAGCTACAGGCTCATTAATTTGATATCAGTCATAGGAAGAAAGATGGAAAATTCAGTCACTGAATAACTTAAGGACAGACATAAACAGTTATGCCAGTGAGCACCATGTAGTGGAACAGAGAGCTGTCAAAGCAAACAGCACTTTTTGATCAAGTAACAAGGTTTGACTGCTTGAACTGAATTGTATACCTGTTGGAGTCCAGAATGCAGAGAACATTGCTCTGCCTGTTTTAAAGGATAAAACCCCCCTGTACACCAACATTTCTGGTCTTCCACTGTGGAGAAAGCTGTATACCCTGAAAGAGGAGTTAGAATCTGCATGGGTGTAAACTAGGTGATGAGATATTGTGTAAGGTGGTTGCACGGTATAAAATCTAGACTTTTTAGGTTAGTTAATGTAGTAAATAGATAAAAGCAAAAAACTTCAAAATGGAGGATAATAGTTGTCTTTTAGACCCTTCTTATTCTTCTAGTCCTCCATTTCATGCAGTAAAAATAATTTGGAATGATTGGATGGAAAAACCTGCAATTCCAGTCAACGTAGTAAAGTGAATTATTGAGCATTGGTAGAAAAAAGAAAATATCTTTTGTTTTAAGTTTTAATTGGACAATTTACCTTTAAAAGGGCCTGTAATCAAGATTAGGCAGCCATTAGGCCATTCCAGGCATTCTCTGCTCTGTACTGTCCTATGCTAGCGTTTTAACTCTCTGATAAGACTTAATAAACAACTATCTGCAAGCTAAAGAAGTCTGAAAGTGCCATTCTTCACGGCGCCTGGCAAAAGGTATTAAAATTTCCTCATCTGGGGAATAATAGTCAGGAACAGAACCTGATATATACCTATAAACATTCTAGTAAGGCATTTGATCTAACATCACACAACATTCTCATAAAAATCTGGCACCTCAGAGTATACCAAAAAAAACCCCTATCACAGCCTAATAGAGAGCTGTCTGGTTTTGAAATCACTGACCTTGATGCAGCTGTTTAGAGACAGGTCTCATAGAGAGCAGAAACAGGCCCAGTGTCTCTCTGTATTTTCATCAAGAACATGAAAATACGTTTAAAATCCTTACTGTGTAAATCATCTTAATTCAGATCAGTGTAGTATGAAAGCAGAGACATGATAGCAGTCACTTAATGGTCATAAAGCTTTGCTGAACTAAAACGTCCCCATGAAGAACAACAACATATAGGCCAGGCCACAACTGCGTGTCTTGGAAAGAAACAGGAGTTGCAGTAACAAGTTGACAGGAGCTCCCAGGTCAGTGCTGTTGCCACAAAATTGTGTCTGCTTTGGGTGTAGATGTGAGAATGTGGCATGTTTTTATCTCTGTGTACAGGATCAGTGAGATCCACACTGTGCTGCTGCATCCATGACTAAGTATCCATGTGTCTCCCGTTTGAAAAGGCTGTTAAAAATATAAAGGTTCAGAAGAAACTTGAGTACAATGTGAAGATTTTTAATGCAGCAGAAAAAGGCATCATAGTAATCAGTGGCTGTAGCACAAACCATTTGGAGACTGTTATAGATATTTCAGAGCAAAGGTGATAAATTATGAAAGGGAAATAACTTTTTTGACACTTAAAGCCTGAAGGACTTTGAGGATGCCTAACTCAAACCCACATCACTGGTCTCGCAAGTGGGTAAGTTGGGGAAAAATCCATATCCTGTATTGTGAGGAGCAAGACTATTTTTTCTATTAGTTTCATGTCATCTTAGGTATTCTGGTCTATTAACACATACAAATATGATGTAATGGAAAACCAGAAGAAAGTCTACATCCTGATTTTTTTCACTTTTTTTTTTTTTTGTTATCCTTACTTTTCTGATTTTGCATAAACATGCAATATGTATGAAGAATACAGTATTTAAAGGACAGGCCTGATTCTAGTCTGTAATCAGGGCTAATAATCTCATGACTTGCCAGAAATCAAATAATTTCCCTAATACATGGCATAAAAATATAATCTTACTGCATGTCAGGGTGTGTCTGACTCTTGTGAGCACTCCCCCTTTTTGCTGTGTCCTCCCTGTACATTTCACTGAAGGCAGGCCATGTGCCAGTAGAGGCCCACAGAAATTCTGGTGAGGCACATTTGCTGCCTGCACTGCACAGTGGTAGTGGCAGGGATAGTTTTGCTCCTCCAGATCTGGGAGCCAGTTGGATAGAGAAACTCAAAGGAAATAAAAGGAGGATAGCAAAAGAAATGGCTGAAAAGTCTGGGCCATGCCCTGGGGGACACATGGTGGGATGTCAGTGTCCACAAACCCATAGGTTGAGACAGTCAACTTATGGCTCATTATCAAAGACTGTGACAAAGGCACATCTCCATGTTTAAAGTTTTAATAACAGTTTGTGTGGGAGAAGTAGAGTTATGTAACTCTTGCATGATTATCAGCCACAAGGAAATAGGTGCTGTCACAAGCCCTAAGCCTGTCATGGGCTTTCTACTTGAGTTTGAATAGTCCGTAGCACCTCTGTGTGCCTTCATCATCTGCAAATTCAGAAATCAAGCTTGTCCTCCTTACAGGGAGCACTGAGGTCAGCATGATGTTAGAGTCTTGACAGGCTGGAGGGGATGCCCTGGCTCTCTTAATCTGATAGTCTAAAATCTCTATTATTGTCTCACAGGATTGTAGATAACATTGTTGAGCTGTGATGGTTAAAAACAAGTGCTCTCTTTGCAGTTGGTCATCTCCAGATATTTCTGTGTAAAAGTCTTGGTCTCCTGATAACCTGCAGTATTTATTTCCTAGGCTTTCCAGAAGTGCTCTTTTATGGATGTAAACTCAAACAGTCATGCTGAACAGTCCAGAAATGATACACATGTTAAAGACATAAGGCCTGGGACTTTAATGCATCACAAGGAAAAGAAGGTAACAAGTGGCAATTGTAGACAAGCCACCCGGTCTTGGCATAACCTTCTTTCCTTCAAAACTAATCTTATATCTTGCGTCCTGTTCTCTTTAACCCCCACCCACCACCGCCCAGCGGTTTCCTTCCTTTCATCTCCGTATGGCTCAGAAACGCTCATATGGAACTCTATATTAAACTATATTATGTGTCTCGTTAGCAATTGTACAATGGTTGCATGAAGTTTTATGATTCTGTGAAATCAAAACAGGATCTGTCAGTTTCTGTCAGAGATGCTCATACTACCCTAGAACATCCTTCCCCTACTGTTCTGGCGATGGATGGTGAAGCATCTCTCCTAAGCTTGAGGGGAATTAATGGTTCCTCTCAGTCTCTAGAGCCAATTTAGAGAATGTGTGCTTTATTTTGTTTCATTTGTGAGTCCCAGAAATAGTTGTTAGATACTCAGAAACCCCATTCGGTTTATTGGATGACAAAGTGGATGGGGGAATTTGCCCTTATGCTGAAAGTTAATGCCCAAAATTCAGTTGTGGGACTGAGAAGAGGTGCCGTGTGTCTGGGGCTGTAGGCAGGCTGGGGTAAATTTCACAGCTGTGCATGGACTGGAGTTGCCAATTGAGTTGATTGGACTTAGCAGGCAGCCAGCTTGCAGGACAAGAAAAGGATAAGTATTTCTACCCTTGCACACCTCTGTTTTATGTTTAAGAATAATGAGTTGCATGGCTGGTGGGGTTAGGGTGTTGTGTGAGCATGACAACTTGTCAGCCAAATGCCAGTTTGCAATGAAGGTGGGTATGGTGGGGAAGGAAACAGCTCTTCAGCACAGCACTTCAACCTTCTCATGCATTTTGTGTGTGTGTGCAAATGCTGCCAGGTAAGGGCATTGCACTCAAGGACTTGTGTTGGAGCTGCCCAAACAGAGGTTCTGGTCTAAAGCTGCAAACAGCTGCCTGGGTGAGGGTACAGGCCCATGGGTATGAGGGAAAAAGGAAAAATTGTTTTGTTGTGGAATGTGTGACAGTGTTACAGAGAAAAAAAGTGTGAATTCATCCTCATTACTACTGTTGTCAGAATGAGAAGATCATATTGTTATATAAAAGCCTGGGTCATCACTCAGGACACTGCACATCCTGTAGCACAAACATTTCTTTGAAAGGTGCTGCCAAGTAATTGCCATAAACTGGTATTTATTTGAATAACACAGAGTCCAGGAAATTACAGCTAATGGGATCTGTTTTTGTAATCTGACATGACAGAGTGTTTATTGGCTTTAAATATGGAACATTATGGTCGTGATAAAATCATTGAGGAAATGAGTTTTGTTGTGGTTTTATTTTTTTAGTAGAAAAGCGGCAGTTCCTAAAATGACGTATATTGTACAAGGACACCATGAGGTGTTGCACTGGTGCTTGGAACTAGAAGTGGAACTTGCTAGAAAAAAATATGCAGTCAGCATATCCAGAGGCAACAAGTGCCATTGAGTGGCTTGGCCTAATTCTGGGGGTTCTGACCTGTCATGGGACTGGGAGGTGCTGAGCACTGGGCAAGTCGGGGCCTGGGGGCATCTCAAGCCCTGATGTTTGGTTCCCACAGTGCCCCTCAGCTCCTCCTCATTTAGAAATATGAGGTATCCACGGAGCAGCTGTTCAGCCTGGTTACTGCTGAACAAGCCTTTGTGGAGGTGAACTGTGACTTTGGTGTATGAGTGACTTTCTTGCTTCTGTGTTTTGATTGTGAGTAAAGTTTTTCTGTGTAAAATCCTCCAACTGTACATAAGAAAACATCACATAAGGTGTAGAAACTACCTGGTGAACCTCTGTATGTATGGGGCGTGCATGCACAGCCAACCTGGGGATTTCTGCACCGTCACTCATCCATCTCAGTTGGGAGAGCAATGCTCCTGACTGTTCTGCACGTCTTGATGCTCACATAAGTATAATCTGTCCTCCTGGTGTATGAGGAGTCAACTTCTAGTCTCAAGCAGGCAATGTCAGCATTATTGCTTTTGGTTCACTGCCTTCGGGCACTTGAGGCCAAATTACTTTCCTTCTTGGTGAGTTGTCTTTTGACTGTAGATTTCTCTCTTACTCATTCATAGTCATGGTGTCTCCTCAGGTCAGTCCTTCACCCTGATGATTGGTGTTTCTCCTAAGTTGTCACAAGCACTTAAACCAAGCCCCAGAGAAAAGCCTGGTGTTATGAAACAGCATTTCCAGGGGTCCTCGCTTGCAAATAAAGAAAAAAGTCCCCCTAAAGTTTCGTTGCTGTGAATATACATACTTCTTTTGAGCCAGTGGATGACCTCTCTGCTTGGTGTTTGGCATTTCTGCTATAAGTGAATGTAGCTCACTGTTGCATTCTGCACTTCCACAGGCACCACAGGGTGCCACTGGTAATTCTGATGGAATACTTCTAAGCTGCAGAAAGGATTGAGAAGTGCTCAGGCTGTAATGATACTGATTGTGATGGAGCAGCACTGCTCAGGTATAAGCAACATTAGAAGAAGCAAAATGTAACTTGAAAATCAGCTTTTACTGATATAAAACTTCCTTTCAAGGCGAGCCAGGCTCTCGCGTTCGGCTCTCTGGAGAGCCAGCAAGCCGCAGTGCCCTGCTGTCAGCCCTTCCACGTCAGACTCCCTCTGGTGTGTCCCAGCAGAATGTGACCAGATAGTGTGAGACTTTCAACTTCAATCTTATAAAAACATGGGGGGGGTTTTAGCTGGAAGGTGAACAGGTCAAGGAGCACTGTGTTGGAAATAAGGTAATTAATGTGCTTTTGCATATTCTGGAGGCCTTGTTAAAACAAGGTAGCATCCCATCCTGACCTAATGCATAGCACAAAGCAGTAACATCATGCACTGTTCTGCCAGAATTTGGAATTTTGCCCCGAAGAAAGACAGGAATCAGATGACAACTTGAGACATGTCTCTGCAGCAGTAAATGGAGTGGTGAGTTCACGAGGTCTGCGCTTCCCCTGAGATTAATCTTGGGGGAAAAAAAAAAGTCCTGTAAAGGTAAAAGCCCTGAATAACTAAGTAATCCAACTTTCCCCCTTAGGTGTATGGGGCTACAACAGGATCTCCCACAGATAGTGACCATCCTAAAGAGAAGAGGGAAGGGAGAACTGAAGAAGAATTGGGTTCTGATTCATCCAGTACAGCTGACAGTAAAATTGGCTTTTCAATGAATGACAGTCCTACATTTAGCAAGGGTTTGTTTGTAGACAGTACAGACTATTCTAACAAAAACCTTCAGAATATGAGCACAAACCTGTCTGGTGTCAGTTTGCCAGAGGAGGACAAACGAAGAGGGGCTCAAGATATTTTAGGATCACATTTTCCAGCTGTTGAGACTGGAAAACAAAAGCCAAACTACAGACTGTCAAGAGATGCTCACCAGGACGTTCTGCAGGGTGAAGCCTTGCAGAGCACGGGCAAGCACATCCCCATCAGCAGCGTTGCCCCTGTCCTGAGGCACACGCGGGAGGCTGCGGGGCCTCAACCTTCCTCGCAGGAGCAAGAAGTCTCTGCAGTCAACTACAATCAGGTTGTGCTGAGACCCAAAGTGTCCCGAGCAAACAGTGTGAGCAGCACTGAAGACACAGACTCTCCAGCCAGCTCTCCAAGTGAAGACAACCCACCCACAGAAAACATTGCCTTCATGATTACTAAAACAGCTGTCCAGGTGCTCTCAAGTGGGGAAGTTCACGACATAGTCAGCCGGAAGGGAGGAGATGTGCAAACAGTCAACATCGACGCGAGGAAGGATGGGGCATCAGAGAAGGGCACCCCTGAGAACACAGACAGTGAAGAGCCAGTGGTGTGTCTGGACAAAAAACCTGTCATCATCATTTTTGATGAACCGATGGATATTAGGTCAGCATACAAACGGCTTTCTACAATTTTTGAGGAATGTGATGAGGAGTTGGAAAAAATGATGACAGATGAAAAGATAGAAGAAGAGGAGGAGGACGAACATGAAGCACGTGAAGTCTCTGAGAGACAGAAGGAAGAGTCCCCAGTAGCTAATGACAGAAAAGCAACCACAGAGCATTCAGCAGCTCACGGTCCCCAGGGGCCGTACCTATTTAACCTTCAGTCTGACTCTGTAGAAAGCAGACCTCCTGCAGAGGAGGAAAGCACAAAGACAAATTTTAACAAATACCGTCAGATCTATGGGCTGAACACAGAAGCGAACTCAGACTCTGCCGATCAGTTGGGAAGCAGGCAGGATTCTAAGAAAAAATTTAAGTTTAAATTCCCTAAAAAGCAGCTGGCTGCTCTGACGCAGGCGATACGGACAGGAACCAAGACTGGGAAGAAGACTTTGCAGGTTGTGGTCTATGAAGAAGAGGAGGAAGATGGGACCCTGAAGCAGCACAAGGAAGCAAAGAGATTTGAAATCACTAGGTCTCAGCCTGAGGAGAGTGATAAAAGTCCTTCTGGGAAGCAAGAGGGACCCTCTGGAGCTGCAGTGTCCCTGTCTAGGACTGATGAAATTCGACAAAGTACATACAGAACGCTAGACAGCCTTGAGCAGACTATAAAGCAGCTGGAAAACACCATCAGTGAAATGAGTCCAAAACCTATCCCTGAAAACACATACACCTCTGAGGGAAGCACTGTCCCCTTCTCTGCCCAGATAGTACCAGAGACCCCATCCCGAGAGCATGTAGTGCTGGATGAGAGCCTTGCTGGTGTAGAGCCCCCTGCTTCACTCCCAGCCACTTCACGTAAGGTACCTTAGTCCGAGAAATCAAACCTCCAGCTGCTTTCTAAAATCTGCAATAATCACCATTAAACAAGAGGGTCTTGTGATTTGTTTGCTTCCTTTCAGGTGGCTTGTTTGGGCTCCCCACGAGGTGTCTAACAGCTAATAGACCATTGGTTTTTGGGGTTTTTTTTAATCTTTGCTGCTGATTGGTGATGGGCAAATGCAGGGGAGCTGGGTAGAATAATCTGCTGTGTGAAATGACAAGCATCACTGACATGAAATCCAGGCTGATCAGTAGCTGAGCAGTTTTCTCCATTTGATTCTGGAAATTAACACCTGTGGTGTGAAGCTCCTGAACTTTCCCTGCATGTAGTACTGTGGCTTTTTTTTGGCGCATGGTGTGCAGTCCTCTCTTCAAGCGCTCCGGCACTGACCACGCCTTCTTGTCTCCCCTCCCTGCCCCTCCACTCGTTTCCGCAGGGCTCCAGCGCTGCCTCCCAGACAAGCCGGATGCCAGTCCCCATGGCTTCAAAAACTAGACAAGGAAGCATGGAGAAATCAGGCAAACAGCACAAGCTGCAGGATCCACGCCAATACAGACAGGTAGTTTTACCCTAAACCCGGTGTTTGGATGGACATTTCATGTTGTTTGTTTATTTAAAAACTCCAGTAACTGACTGAGATTATACCAAATATCGGATGCCTGAGGTCTAACTGGACGTCCTGGATCCTGGGGGCATGACAGTACTGATCTTTTCACCATGCTTGTGCATGCATGTCTGCAATAAAACACCTGCTGCTTTTTTTGTTTGGTTGGTTTTTGGGTTGGTTTTTTTTATTATTTGTTTGTTTATTGGGTTTGGCCTTTTTTATTTTTTTTTTTTTTTTTTAAACTGTGGTATTCAGCTGTAATTTTAAGATGTCAACTACCTGTTTACTTTCCATTTGGTAAATGTGGTGGTTCCTTAGGAGAACCGGGAGTGCTTCTGTTCAGAGTCTTTACAGGAAGCCCTGGACACTAACCTGTTGGTGTAGGTGGCGGTGGGTGCACATTAACCTCGGCGGGACGTCTCTCACACGTTAATAACGCGCAGCATGGCCCACGTAGTGCCTGGTCTGTAACCCGTAGGTCGCGCCTTCTCACAAAGCTCTCTTGGCTCTTTCTCTATGCACTCTCTGTTGGGCACTTTGGGTTTTCTACCAGGTCCAGTCCGTGGCTGCAGGACTTAGCTCAGGCCTCAAACTGTTAGTTCTGATTCTCTGTAGGGCTGATTTCCCAGGTCCTGTTGGTTTATTGTGTTACTGGCTTTCTGACAAACTGTCTCCTGACATCTTTATTTGCAGGCTAATGGAAGTGCTAAGAAAGCTGGTGGGGACTATAAGGCTACTTCTCCTACCCTACCTGCTTCTAAGATCCCAGCCTTTTCTCCCACTTCTGGGAAAAGCAGCTCAGCACCTGCTTCTAGCGGTGACAGCTCTAACCCTCTTAATCCACCTACTAAAACCTCCATTCCTTCCTCCTCCCTTCTCGGTCCTCAGACAGGTCGCATAACTTACTCTACCTCCCTCATCCCCTCTGTCTCTAACGGCTCCTCCAAGTTTCAGAGCCCCACTTACCCAGGGAAAGGTCACCACCTCTCGTTCTCGCTACAGACTCAGAACGGCCGACCACCCCCTCCTTCCTCCTCTACCTCCCCCCCCTCCTCTCTCTCCCCTCCTTCCCTGAGCCAAGGTATGAAGAGCATCAGGACAATCCACACCCCTAGTTTCAACAGCTACAAGGCACAGAACGGGAATGCCGGCAAGTCCACCCCATCCACGGTCAAGGAGCCATCCTAAAGGCTAAGCACAGCACATCTGCCAGGTCACCAAGGCTTTTTGTTCACTTTCAAGGAATCCGCAGCCAATATTTTAACCAGGGAATGTAACCATTTTGCTGTATTGCTGGAGGCTTAATACTAATCACGTGCTAAATACTGAATTACTACACTAGATTAGAGTGAAGCTTTTTGGAAAACTGTTGCTGTTGTAATGATAAAAGAGCATTTTCTTTCTATAGGCAGCACCTCTTACAAAAAGTGTGAAGGTGTGTGAGTGAACTTGACTGTGTGTGCACAGCGGTGTACTGAGCATGGGGAATTGTATGGTTAAAAATTTACTAAGTTGTTTTGTATAAAGCTATTTTTCATTATGGGGTCTAGAAGTGAACAGAGATATACTAAAGTGTGATTATATTCAACTGTAAAACTGAAACTAAAATATTTTTCTTTTATTTTGGTGTTATTTAGCTTTGTTACAGATTTCTATTTTTGTCAACAAATGTCATGGTTCCTTTCGAGATCTTTTTGCCAAAACATTTTGATACTATTGTAATGTACATTTGAAAGTAGTATGCTGGACAGTAAACCTCTGCACAAGAAACAGAACAAGACTGGTCTTACGTGTGTATGAGGCAACTCAACTTATTGCACTGCCATTCAGATTATATTTAAGAATTTGCCAGCCAAGGAAAAAATAAATTGTTTTACACATATAGATAGTTGCTGATTACTTTTTTTCTTAGCTAAATCCACCCTTTTTCCTTCAGTTTTATTTTACTGAGACCTGGTAGCCCATTAATGTATTGCATTGTGGATTTTAAAATGTACACTTCAGTACTGTTCTGTATACTGGCAAACTTTTGTACATATCTATAAATATCTATAAATAAATAAATACTATATGTGGCTGGGCACATAGAGTAGTTTTACCACACCAAAGTTAATTTTTATGCATGCTTAAAAATATATATGGGGAAGGGTTGAAAAAGATGGATATCAGTTAAATAGGAGAAGAGCAAGAAACTTGCATAGCTAATGGTTTTGTAAATAAATTTATTTGTATAACACCATAATGTAATATACAGAACTATGATAAGCAAAGATCTTTACAAAAATAAAGGGCTGCATGCTTATATATTTGTATTTTGTCACTAGTAACTTTTCGGATGGTCTCAATTGGCTGTTCAGCTGTTTGCCTGAGGGTGTTAAGCCATTAGGAGAAAACTTGACTTTATTTTCCCCAGATTAAGGCCATACATAGTTATTCATTCTAAAATGGTGTCTTTCAAATTTATGTCAATAAAAACTTATTGCTGGAACTCCAAGTTAGAAAACCAGCAAGCAAAGAAAAACCATTGAGTGATTGAATGAGGTATCATCCCTTCCACCTTGCGGTATTCCTTGTTTTATTTCCCCTTGTGAAAGGGGAAGTTTCCTGGAAGCATCATTGCACGGCAGTGCCCTTGGATGGTGCATCCCATGCAGCTGGAGAATGTAAGCATTGGGCCGTAGCTCAGGAACACACCACAGAGTCTGCCTCCAGCAGGGTCAGGCCGAGTGCCATCCCCTCCGCTGGCACAGCAGCCGAGGCGCCTGCGGATCACAGCAGCTTCAGTGCCAGGCTGGGCCCGGCTGGGACAGGCTGGGCTGCTCCGAGCCAAAGCAAAGGCGTGGTCAGAGCGCCCACACGGACCCACCGGAGTGAAGCCAGTTCCCTTCCAGCCAGGGCGGAACTGGTGGCTCCAGTGCCTGCCCTGTTCTCTGCTTTCTCATGCATGGAGTACACGAATGCCTGGCTCTGAAGGGAACCTGCCTGATCCAATGCTGTAGCTTGTTACCAGCTCCAGACAGCACACACGGAGCACCAGCAGGCTGGGTACCTGCTCCTCCTCCACACAGCCAAAATGTAACCTCAAGCTAAATGATGGACAGAGCAGGATTTGTTCCTAAATGTTTGTCCGACATCTCCCAAGGATCAGACACTTACTGAAAAACAGTGACTTACTAATAACTGATCCTCTGTAATGGCACGTGAGGTGTCCCCCATGAGCCATGGCACAGGCAGGCAGGGTCCCCAGTGGCTCTGGCACTGCTCCCATGGCTCCTTCTCAGAGCCTCTTCAGGTACTAAAGCAACACATTCCCTGTATCTGGCTGAATTTAGACATGGTCAGCACTTGTATAATTAACCAACGACGCTGCACAGTCACTGGTGTGCACAGGCAGTGAGGCAGGGCTGTGCTCACTGCTTGTGGTGGTGAATGTGAAAATTGCCATCAGGCAGTGAACACTACACTCACCTGAGGCCTCGGTGCATTGTGAGCTGCACTTCTGGTGCACCTGCTCAGTGCTGGGGTGCAGCACCCACCAGGAAACAACATCGGGCTCAGCCAGCTCATAACCCACTGCACAGGCAGCACTGCTGGGACTATCGAGGCAGACAATGTTTATTCCCTCTCCATCCTGCTTGTTCAGCAATTATCAGGCTTTCACAAACACAGGGAAGAGCTGTACACAGGTTGTAGCTCAGCACAAGGAAACCATCAAGTCTGTAAATAAATTCCTTGCACATAGAAGAAATCAGAACTGGACAGTAGTGAAAAAGACAGGTTTCCCACTGGAAAGCAGTTACGAAGAGCAGCTTTGCTGGAGCTGGCTGCCACTGAAGTTTGGGACAAGCCATGGGAGAGGTACCACTGCAATAGCAGCTCTGCGCTGGCAGAGCAGCCCCAGCCTCACTGCTCTGAAATCCAGCAATGAAGCAGCTCACTGAAGGAGCTGGCAGGTGAGCAGGACCTTCCTGCTGCCTGCTGTACTCAGAGCCAGCCAAGGACTTCACAGCACAGTAAGCAGCATCCCTGTGTCAGCCAGTGCCGCCTACAGGGAGGGACTGCCGCAAAACCAAAGTGACACAGCACACAGCCCCTGCGCTGGGCAGCACACGGAGGTGGGAAGGCAGAGCCAAAGAGGCTGCATATAGCAGGAAAAGGGAGGGATGTGCAGGACATCTGAAGTGCACAGGGCCAAAATCCATCTGATTCCCACTGAGAGGCAGCCCTTCCTGCAGGCTTATAAACTCACGGGTTCAATAGCAGATGGCTAAGGCAGATTTTTACAGTCTCATGACCGGTAGCCACAAGTACATGCACCACTTCAAGGATTGCAAGCCTGCTTTAAAGCCATTCCTCCTCCAGGCCACACATCAGCCCACACCCCTTTCCAAAGGCTGGCATAATTAATTGGTTGATTACTATCTAAAAGTGAATAGTGTTATGACCCAGCTTTGGGAACAAAACCACAACTTTTTGTAGTAAATGAGGCCACATTTCAAACTCTTTCGTCCTGCCTGAACGAAGTGGAGAGGTTCTCATAGGCTACAGAGGAACCCGAGGTCCTTCATGTGCAGCTCGGCAAAGCATTTTCCTTTAGCTCTGCAGAGGCACAAAAGAAGTTATGAAACTGGCCTGTGGCCATGTATTAATTCCACATCAACAGTGCTGTGAGCAATACTAATGGGCACCATAACAAGCCCTTTAAAGTCTTAAAAAGCAGTCACACAGCACCTTCCAGCTACCACACTCCAGAAAACGCAGTTCAAACTAAACCACTGATCACCACTGAAGCAGGAATTGCTGTTAGGAACCATTCAAAAATCCAAACACTACCATTGCTACCAACACAGTTCATACTTTTATTATTTCTCCATCAGGTCTCAGCTTACCTTGTCCCTAACAACTTGCACCTTCACAGTTCTAAACAGTCCTCAGACCAGAACTACTTTCCAAGCCAGTCTGAATCCTAATGAAATATAGAAACAAAAAAAGGACACAAATAGCAATGTTAAGAAATTCTGTTTAAACATAAAAAACCACCTCTTTTTATTCTATGACCAGACTGGCACAGGTTGCCCAGGGAAGTTGTGGAGCTTTCAGCTGTGGAAATCTTCAAAATCCAGCCATAGCCGCAGCCCAGAGCAAACTGCCGTGGCTGCACGTGGCTGAGCTGGGGGTGGGCTCAGTGATCCCTGCCCACCTCACCTGCTCTGCAACCCTGAGGAGCTGCCCATCCCCCTGAATCCAGCTTCCAGAGGGAGCACTGACAATAATAGTACCCACCTCAAGTATACTGTATGCACGCACTTCCCTTCTTGAGTCAATCAATCAGACTTCTCTTCCATAGGAGGAGGAAAAACAGCAAGAAAAAAAAAGAAAAAAAAATCCCCAACACAGTAAGAAAGCACTACAGGTAAGGGTCTGAGATAGCTGCTGTTAAGGGCACAGCAATGACTCCTAAAAATGTCTATTTTCTCAGCTGCCACACTGGCTGAAATTTAGTGACCCGAAATCTTGGCAGTCTTCAAGAAGCAGAAAAAGCGTCAGTGATTTTCCAGCCTCAGATATGCAGTCACTCACTACTTTCTTCAGGAGGAGCTCAGTAACCTCCTCTCCCTGATGCCCCTGGCAGATGCTCCCTCAAGTGGAGCAGATCTCCCCGCTCAAGTCATGGGTTTCCCCTACATGTTCCATGCTACCAGTGCAGCAGCAGAGAATACCATGGAGGCTGATGAGGTTAAATAAATTTGTACCTGCAGCACTGTCAGCCAATACAGTCATGTTTTGCGTGTTTGTTTTCTAAGTTCCTAATTTTTCAGATCTCGTGTTCTTCCTTCATTAAACACAAAGAAAGTTCTATGTTCTCAAACACAAAAGTTGACAACCATGTGTCTGGCTTCAGGAGTAAAATTATCAGTTATCTATGAACACAACAAAGTGGAAATTAAGCCATCAAAATGGCTGTCAAAGCAGAGTAACCTGCAGACCCCCAGGCCCCCCTGTGCACCTCCCTAAGTACACTGCTTCACTGAGGAGACCTGTGCAGCATCCTGTGGATGCTCAGCACATACTGATGAGCTTCTGAGACTAATGATGGGACAAAATTCAGCTCCAGTAGAAGATAATGGGTACTCACTGATGAACAGCATTAGAGAAGTCACGACACTGTATTCTGAAAGGCCTTGCTCAAATACACTTTACTGTTAGGACTGAAACAAAACCCATCCTCAGTTACTCGGCCTTTCACAAAACACACCCGTTCTTCCCAACAGTGCACACGGGAACACTGCTGATGCACCCACCTCCTGTCTGCTCCGGGAGGAAAAGACATTTTAGTTTGCACAGAGACCACAAGAACATGGCTCATTCTTATGGGACCTTATTAGATGTACCCAATTATGTTGTGAGAACTTTCAGAGGTCAGCTGTCGTATCTGGGACTTTTCTTCACTGCCAATTTTTATAACAATATCTCTCAAGGATCAAAACCATAGCAGATCAAAGCACAGGACTGTTACAGTCACTCTGGAAAGAAATGAGGTCTGCCTAAAAGCACGTCAGCCAACACATCCTAGTACCACAATTCCTTCTCCTCGCCGTAACTGGACACGTTGACAGAGTTTTAATTCTCTGCCAAGCAGGAAACAGTGTAAGATATGGGGACACCCAAAGTGATGAACAGCTGCTTTGTTTTCAAGTAGGTGTGCAAAAACATAGAATAAAAAAACATAACTGATAGAGTTTGCACCCAGATGAGTTTTTAGGGTAGAAACACATTTTTTTAGTTAAAATTATAAAAAGTCCAAGACCCACACTACAGTATTGTTCTGATTGGCAGATACTGATGTTCATTCTGACTTCACAAAACCTGCACATTAAACACAAACCCACTTGCTGCATACCTTAGAATCAAATTATGTATCAAGATCAAAATATTTAACCACCTGAATCTCTCTCACCTGCTGACCTGCACAGTGTGGCCCCACAAACAAAAGATTTATGAGAAGTGTCCTTCATCCAGGAGGAACTGCGGGTTTGGTGATCCCGAGAGCAGTTGCTGACTACAACTTATAAACGTGACATTTCAGAACCGTTCATCAGAAAGAATGTGAATCACACAAAGAGTCACCAAAACAATTTTATTTCCAGTGTTTAAGTGGGTATGCACACAGGCATGATACAGGTTTGGATTCATTAGGTCTTCATGCAGAATTATATTCTCGATAAAAGAAACCAGTTCCATCCAGTATCCACTATCTACACGCCTATGTTACAACATTTATATCAAATCTGGTATCTGAAGAAAAGATACACATGTAATATGTACAGTTAAGTTACTTATTTTACAGAAAGATTAGAAATTCAAGTCACATAAAACTCAAAATCTGTATTAAAATTGGAAATATAAAACTCCAATATTTACTGGAATGCCTAAGGAATGGAAGCTCTGTAGCCACCTGTGTTAACATTTGTAAAATGTAATGAAACTCGTTAACAGTAAAATGCATTCATTTGTTTGTAATAAGTTTCTCTAATTTAGCAATATGGCACCCTAACAAACCAAATGAATTTATAATGAGGCACTTGTTAGTGACTAAACCAAAAGAACAATTTTCCTGCATACTAATGCCAGGCCAACTCTCAGTCAGAAAACCATGTATACACTAGACAGCATGTTGCATCAGATGCTTTGTTCAACATTTGTATGCAGCCATCAAATATACTTTTTCTTAAAATATATATATATATACTTTAACTTTAGTGTTCTTCTGGCTGTGGTAATGCACTGTGAAGACGTTCCACAGAGCACATTGATGAAACCAGCCCAAATGAAGGCTGCATAACAACAACAGTACAGGAAAAAAATATTTATATATGTACACACACACACACGCGCACACACACACGCACACACAAAGTTACTGGGAAGTGTAACAGTAAGTTAATGAATTGCTGCAGTGGACATATCTCCCCATTTCAAAGATACTGGTAAAATCGAGATCTAACCACTTGGGTCCCAGACAGTTTATGAGGATGGGCATCAACTGCTGGGCTGAAGTTGTTTTTGTTCATGTTCTGGTAATTTTCACCATTTACCTGGTCTGGTGGCTGAAATGGTCCCGAAGGTGGTGTTCTATTAATTAAGGTCAAGCTGCTGGAAGAGCTGCCTTCATCTTCCTGCATCTCTGCAGATGAGGGCAGTTCTACCTTTGATACCTCTGCTAAGTTAGTGTTCTCAAGTCTGGGCTTTCCAGTTTCACCCGTATTAAGGTCAGTTGTGCTAGTGCGTAAACGTTCTCGTGCAAGCCAGTCCGAGATTGAGAGGTCCTGGGCTGGACATTTTGGCTTCAACCGAGTCACAGCTGAAAGCTCAGATCCTCTCTCTCTACTTTGACTTGGTTCTTGAGCTTTCCAAGCATTCAGGACACTTATTTCAGCAAAATCCCTCTGCCCTCCAAGTGTGTGCCTTCGCCTGATATTCTTTCTCTTTGCAGTCTCTGCAGAAGTAGCTTTTTGATTCCCAACTCCAAACATGTCATCAGCAGATGATTTGAGTCGCAGCTTTAACCTGTCTGTAATCTTAAGTCTCCACGTAGGTTCTTGTTTGTCAGCCTCATTTTTGGCCGATGTAGCTAAACTGCTTGTAGATCTTCCTTTTTTCATGATGTCAAACATTTTGGTCACAGTAGGCAAGTCCTTCTCACTCTTCGCATCCCCTGACCCCTCACTGTCCGTTTTGTGCCGCGCAGACTTTCTCCTGGAGAGCGTATCACATTCAATAAGTTTGTGTGAGCTAAAAAGTCTGCGACTCTCTAACTTTGGCGTGGAACTTCCCTCAGTACAACTTACTTCGCTTTCTTCAGAGTTCCTCCGACTGGTCTTTACCACTTCTGACACCTTCCCTTTGGACAGCCTTTCGGCAGCAGCGCTGGTAGCAAAGACAGGGAAGTCACTTTCACTGTCCGTCTCCATAGGACGCCCTTCGCTGATCAATTCACTTCTTTCATCGTCAGCATCTTCTCCCTTGCTTTCTGTCACTGACTGCACCTCAGGGCTCAGCATACTGGCATCTAAACCAGTCAGATACATAGTAGATGAAGTAGTTGAGTAATCTGAGGTGATGGAGCTGACATCAGCTGCTAAAAACTCATTGTGTTTAATTTCAGGGCTGGCTACTTTTTTGCATGAGTATCTGTGCTGGGAAGCCTGGGAAGAAGTGCTTAGCATAGTGCCAGAGTCAGACACTGTCTCCTCAACCTGGGAAGAAGATTGTGAAATAGGCATTTTTGGGTTATTCTTCTGCATGGTTTGCAGACAGTTAATATTTGATGATTTTGTACATTTTTCATGGTAAGGCAGTGAAGGTTCCTCTGTCAGGATATTTTCTTTCTTTAATGACTTCTTTTCATCCTTTACAACATTCACATCTTTTTTACTGCTGTTCTCTTTTTCCTTCAGGACAAACATCCTTTGTTTTCTCCCTATCTCTTTCTCTCTTTCATATTCCCCTTTAGCTGTGTCCTCTTTTGCTGTGTCACCATGAGATTGTTCTGCAAGCTCCTTCTTGAAAAACACATTATCCAACTCATCCTCTGAGCTACTTGGTTGTGGTTTCTCTTTAGTTTTTTTCCGCTTGCGACTAGCTGCTGCAAAAATGGAGGACACAAGCAGTTCCTTGCTATACTGATCCTTTCCAGAACCCCAAGAACCCTGTTAAAAAAAGGGAGAGGGCATAATTAAAGTCAAAAAGAAACATTCATTAGCCTGAGACAGTTTAAAAACACATCCTGAGCTTCACAGTAGAAAGTGTGCCTTCATTAAGGAAGCATTTACATGCTCCTTCTGTAGTTTAAATGACATTGCCCAAGAAGTCAATTTTCATCCTGAGCCTTCCACTTTTTGAGTCCCTTCAACTTAACAAAGACTAGTTTGTTTATACTATTATTTAGTTTTTGATTGACTAATAAAGCAGGCTCCATTACAGTAAGAAAACCTTCTCAAGACTGGTTTGCAAATGCTTCACAGATGCTTCACAATCCCTCCTTTCAAGGTCTTACCTATTCAAAAAGGCTAATTACCCCATTTTTCAGTTCATCTTTCACCTTTCTCAGACTGAGTTTATAAATGGTATCAATTAATTGCTGCCAGTAAAATGAATGTTACTCATAACCAGTTTAAGGGTAGAAAATTAACAAATAAACTTCCTTATTTTAGAGGAATCTATCTTTAAAATGTCCCAGAAATAATAAAAGTGCAAGCCAAATTATTCCATTTTATGAATTAAAAACTATTTTCACTACTCTGACAACATTACCACCTGGCCCCTTCAAAGCTTTGCACCTTTCCTACTTACTGCCCCACTGCTACAGGCAGTGTGGTATCCTAAAAACTGGGCTGTTTTGAGGAAACAGCCAAGCCACCAAACATCCTCACAGAGCAGCTGTGTTGGCATCTCCACAGTGAACCACAAGGATGCTCTGAGTCCTGTTCCCAGCTCCAAGGGGGGCATCAGTGCCACACCTGGAACGCAGGCCAGCATAAAGCTGTGCCATGAGCTCACCGAGGTCAGCTGTGTGCTGCCCTGTCACCCTGTGCTACCCAGCGTTAGAGCTACTGAACAACAGCCCAGGAGACAAAGATTCATCCACGTGTCAGATGGGAGCTTTGTCATTTAACTGAGGACTGAGTGAACGCCCATGTTCCAGTCTTGTTCCCCTGCTTCACGAGGTGTTCCTCCCCAAGCACAGCAATACTTCCAAGGCAGATTCTGCAGAGCAACCTTCACCAAAGCCTTTGCCTTCCTCTAAGACAAGGAGCTATTACCTCCTGAAGAACAGGCTGAATTCTAAGTGTATTTTTCTCAGTGAAATACAGAAACATAAATACTCTCTGTGAGTTAGTACTACGCCAACAACAACAGGGGACATACTATACATACATTTACCTCTACCAAATGAGATGCAAAAAGGAGGTAAGTTCCCTCAATTGTGAGAGCTTGGAACAAAGCTGTTGCCGTGTGCAGCTGACTGCTTTGGTAAATGCAGCTAACTGCACACAAGTACTTCTCCAATGAAACACTCCAAAAATAGGTTATGAGAAAACAGTACTAGCACTTACTCAAGAAATTCTACATAAGCTCTATTGTACATCTGCATATCAGTGATTTAATAAAGCAAGCACCTAACAGATTTCAGAAGCTTGTAACTACATCATATCACAAAATGATTTACCTTAGATTTTGCTGAGTCACTAGTAGCTGAATCTGTGGAAAAATTAGAAAAAAATTTTGCTCAGTTCTGTGCAACTTTTTTGTTGTTGCTACAGACAATGCTGGACTTATGAAAAAGACAAGCACAGAACAAGATGTGAAGCAAATTAAAACCAGAACAGAGTGAATAGTCAGAGCTCACAAAGATGCAAGCTGCACCACAGAAAGCCACCGCCATGAAAGGATGCTGTGAATTGTAGGCAGAACCAGCTCAATGATAGGAATGGCAAAGGAGCCCTGTTCTTCAAAATAAAAAACAGAAATACTAATGTTTATTTGATGCTTTAAAGTATACAGCCCCTGCAAAACCGCAGCTGAGAGACCTTTTCAGGATGGCACTGTGTACTCTCCTGAGATTCAGGATACACAAAGCATAATTGGGTGTCTTAGTACAGTTGGCTCCCTAGGTACAAATCATGGTTCTTGTAGTCACACTCTTTTTGTGAGTTTTTAAAGGAATTAAGTCATATTTTGTGTGTAAAACCCCAATTATACATCTCTCTCCACCTCTTACTACATACAGGCAAAATTTTATTTTTAAATTGTCTAGATGTCAGCAGCTACTAGTTTTGTACTTTCCCATAACAAGCGCTTTTATGAAATGAAAAATGGACACCATAGTTTCACTGTCTCGCAAAACCCAAGATTATACAATTATAAAGGGGGTAGGAAGGGGCTAGCACAATGACTAAAAAACATGAGCTTGGGACTTTCTCCCTGGGAAGAAAGAGCTGAGCCCCCTGCCACACCCCTTTTTGACACATGGCTAATGCTTTATGACTAGAAAGACTGGTAGACCATACCATGCTATTTCTCCTCAGGGTCTGCTTCAGAGATAACAAGAAACAGCAGAAAAACTTTTAAAAAGTAGCATTGATCTGTTTAAAATACTCTTAAAAGAAAATTTACAGCACAGATCAACTTGGGTTTTTTTCCATTTACAAGAAACGGGGGTTTCTGCAGACAAGGCAGCTACAGTGTGGGCAACAGTCCTCCTTCTTCCTACAGTTCCAGTTGTCCATCAGTGACATCACAGAATCCACTAATGACATCACCGTGTGATAGACTCCTCCCACTTCGCCTGTTACAACATCAGTACAAAGTGACTGTTTCAGTAAGTGCTGAACAACCCTTTGAAAACTGAAACAAAAGCTAGAGACGAAGGGATAACATTCGTGGGATACAACATGCTGGGTTAGTGCAATAGTAGAGTGAAGGGAGGAGGGGAAAAAGTCACCAAAAAAGAGCCTGTAATGCTTATCCTTAGCCACAAAAGAGGATGGCATTTATAAACAGAAGGAAACCAGCTTTAGTATAAACATACTGCAACATACTTAAAGTGTCCATCATTTGACAAGAAAACATAACTCAATTTGCATTCCTAACGCTGGGAAGGAGCAATATTAGAACAGCACTGAAGATCAGTCTTTCTGCCATCACAACAAACCACTTTATAGCAGCGTATCTGCTTGACCTCACGATGATGATTGCATGGGTTACTGTGAATAAATAAAATACTATGTGCAAGACTCATCTTTTAATGATTAAATTCCTGTTAGACAAAAAAGTCTTCCAAATTATATCATGCATGATTGTCAACAATTCAAGTCTTTAAGAAGTGTTAAATGATCTTTTGGAAAAGAGGAAAACATTTTATTAGTAAAAGAAAATAGGAAGAGAGAGTTACAGTGAGTTAACAGAGTAGGTTATTCTAGCCTATGGACTAACACTGTCCAGGCAAGAGTTACCTGATACGTCTCCAGGAGATACTCCCGTTCTTCCAATGTTGGTGAGTAAATGATCTATGTTTGGCACTGGCTGAGATTCTACAGTGTTTTCCTCCTGAACTGCTGTCTACAGTTAATAAACAAAGATCTCTTCATCATCGTTTCACAAACAGTTCATTACGATTCAACAGCATTTAGAAAACTGCATTATTCACCTGAAGAACATGAGGAAAGTGTGTCCTATTTTCCTTTATGCTTTTAAAACAAATGCATGGCTTGCTTTTTAAAAAAAAATAGAATTAATTACTACAAGGACTGGAAAGCTAAAAAGGTGCTTCTGAAGAGCAAACCATACAGTGACATAGTAAGAAATACACAGGCGTTCTAGAGGCAGCAGAAGCAGATTCTAAACTAAGGCAGTTAGAACACAAGTATTTATGCCATAATACTTACAAGAGGTTCTTCAGCATCATCTTCTGTGAAAAACCAGTCATGCTAAAAGTTAAAATAAAAAAGGTGAAAACCCCACAAGAAATACAAAACCCAAATGTGGCACAATCAAACATGGATATTACTAGAAGTGAGAGTTTGATAGATAAATACCAGACCCAAACTGGCCCAATGAGAAAAAAGCTGGTTGATCTCTGTACGATCTTATTTTTTAAATAATGAAATGCATCCACTTACTTTTTGGATGAGCGTTTCTACAATTTTATATTGGTCTGGCATGTGCGTAACCATGTGTGTCATGTTATCATCAGATGTCCTCACAAGTGTTGGACCAAATACTATTGCCAGGTTTCTTGGTTCCATCTAAGAAATGAAATATTTCCACATCATACATTTAAAATGAGAAAATACATTAATATGGGCTAAGTACATTAATATAACACTATTAATATATATGAGAACCATTTTATATAAGGACATGAAAGAGCTTTTTAAAAATACATTACTGACTCAGGTAGCACGTTACACTATACCAAAACTCTCCTAATACGCAGCTGCAATAAACACACCCAACATTTCTGCAATTCAGAATTCCAACCTTCCTTAACCTACTGCAAGCAAATGGCTCCACAAGCAGAGAAAACTCACAAACTCAGATATATTCTTTACACGTTCAGAGGGATCTTTTCATCCTTTCTTTAAGAAACACTGATGCTTGGAAACGTTGATGTTTTGAGAATTTTTTGTTTTGTAAAAAGGCATTGATAGCTCCCTGTTTTTTTTCCAGAAAATGTTTACATGACACACACAAAAAATTAAGCTGGTAATCGAATACTGTATTATATCTACTGATAAAGACCTCATTCAATTTGCACCTACTTCAGAGGAGGCAGCAGAACAAATATCACAGACCCAACACATCTGTTTGTGAGACAGGCTCAGAGTTATGTGATCAGGTCACCACTTTAAAAGTGAATTAAGTATATGACTAATGTTACATCTCTGACAAATAATTTCAAGAAGCAGCAGCAGAACTTACCTTCTTCTATTTTTGCTTACTTCCTTAACTCTGAGTTTGCTGTTCTGGTATAGAACAGACCAGTAATATACAGGAGGCAAGGTCTTTGTGCTTACCAGAAGGAAGTTGCAAACATGACACAAGCCCCTAACACTCTCCTGGACTTGAACTGTGTCTTTTGACAAGTCACACAATTGTAACAACACCTCATTCATCTAGCCTTATATATTCAATAATATTAACAGCATTTAACAACATTCATACAGCCCACCAAAACCATAAAATTATAAAAAAGCTTCCTTTAGGCACTGCACTTAAAAATGACATTTACTACAATTTCCTTATAATATCGGCTGTAATTTCACTAAAATTTATAATCTGTTGAATTTTTTTTTTAATGAACACAAAAATACTTTTCTTTCATATTTATCTGGAAGGTATTATTTGCAGAACCTACCATATTCACCTCAACTGATCTTTTAAGTGATTTAAGATGATTTAAATGATTTGGCCACAGGCTCTTCTATATACCACAAATTATATCAAATTTTTTCCTGTACCCTGCACATTGGTAGCCAAGCCACCACATTACATGCCCTGAGGTAAACATCCATAAGCACACCCATATTATGGACACCTTTGCACTCAGCTACCCCTTCC
Organism: Dicrurus megarhynchus; assembly: GCA_013399195.1. NCBI lineage: Eukaryota > Metazoa > Chordata > Aves > Passeriformes > Dicruridae > Dicrurus > Dicrurus megarhynchus. The sequence goes on from VXAD01000993.1 coordinate 451,160, forward strand.
TGAGAGCTGAAAAAGGGAACGCTATTATTTGTATTTACTGTAGGATTACAGCATGCACAGAAGCACTCAACACAAACTACTTCTCTCCCACCCTATGGAAATGACAAAAAGTTATACTTAGTAGTGGAAAAAGACCCAGTAGTGATGGACTACCCCACCACTTACAGTATGAATTTTCTTTCTTAAAACCAGCCAAACAGCATCTATAGGGTAATCAAATATTCAAGTAACTACAGCAAGTCCTAGCCTTAAAAATTTCTCAAGCATACAGAAGCCAGGCTTCAAAGCAAGCTAATGTGACAACCTCTGTCAGCAGGTTTATTCACCTGTGCCCTGCCCAGGCACAGTCTTACTGGTGTCTGGACTGGATTACAGGAAATTTACAGACTTGGGATAAATTTAGGATGCAAGGAGTTATTCCCAAAAGACTGACTACCAGTTTCAATAAACTTAATTCACACTAAACAGGTGCATATTTTGCAGGAGTACTTAGCCTAATACAAAAATCTTCTCCACAGAGCAAAACTCCCTAACTTCATCTACAACAATAAACTATCACCTTAATTAGAAATAATCCTGCACAAAAATAATACTTAATGAAACTAACCAAAATACATTGTATGTTTCTTTCTAATACCTTGTTCTTTTCTGAGTTCTCTGCTACTGTCTTCAGGTGTGCAGAAAGAAACTTGAGAGTCTCATAATGGTGTTCAGGTAAATCATGAATCTGAAACAAACAATCACTATTCAGAACACTGAACATTTAATGCTAATTTTATAGTGCACCTGCAACACAACTGATTTTAGTTTACCAGTCTCTTCAGTGTTTTCAGACGCTCAACAGGATCTTCTTTTCTATTGGCATCTATAAAATCTGCATATTTATCTGTTAAAAAAGCAGAAATTATTTGTATATATGAGTTTTTACATCTATATATGTATGTATACACACCCCCATCTGTCAGCCCCACTTCCCCTTGAACACAAGTAACATATATATACAAGAATGACCTCTGGAAGTCATAAATTAGCCCATTATATTGTATGCATATGTATTGTATGACAGTAGGGAAAAAAACCCCCCAGCTTTCATAGAATACTGCAACAGTGGAATTTAAAATTTTACTCTTTTAGTTGCATATTCATAATCCCTTCACATCAGAGAAATTATATTTACACCTCTCATTCTTAAGATGATCACCATGACTCCCCACTCTTTAAGAAAGACAACATTCATTGCAGAGTGGGGATGATTTCACTGGATTTTCTCTCAAATCATCTGAACGTTGTAAGACAACTGTTCAGCAGCAATTTCTAAAGACAAAACTGTAAAGAAAACAACCTACCGTTGGTAAAGAGGGGTTCTGGGAGCTTTCGGAAGAAGGATTTCAGCAAACTGCTTATCACGTTCAAGTCACGCCATTTCTATGTGTTTAAAAGAAAAGGTCAGATATGCTTTATATTTCTATAATCACAACACAACCAGAAGTTTTGGGCATTTTAATATGAAAATAGTGTGATCGAAGACTTACATCATCATGAACATCAATGTCAGTCATTCCTTTGTTGAGCTCTTCTTGCATACTTGAGATGGCAGCATTATTACCAGGCACTCTGTAAATACCTGTGTACTCAAGACCTCTTTCTTCAACCAGCTTGCAGCATATATCAACAATCAGTGGAATATACTGAAGAAAAAGAGTTGTTTAGATAAATAATTGATTTTAAAAGGTATTTTCAATTCACAACGAAAGAAAAACTCTACTTCCATACTTTGTTAGTATGAGCTGGGGGGCAGTCATCTAGTCTAACACCAAATGTTCCAACAGCAGAGGGCTTCTTTTCAAATGTCTTCCTCATAATGCTTGGAATGCCTTTTCTCCATGTCCCTTTGTCTTTTGGTGGGCTTGTCTCATCTTTTTGTTGTTAGGACCGTGGAAAAAGAAGAAAATAAAGAAGAAAAATAAGAACATTTATGCCACAAAGCTGACTGTAAATACAGGTAACAGATTTTCAAAAAGCAAGTGGCACCTGCTGCATTTTTAGCTTTTACCAGCCTGGCTTTATGCAACAACTCACTAAACATTAGTATGTCTTAAACACAACTTCTCTTACTCTTCTGTAGTTCAAAAGATAAATCTAAACACACTCACACCCCAGACTTAGAAAAGCAAGTAGCTGGATGGAACTGCGGCATTTCATCACTCTAAGACTAAAGGTCTATAAACTACGCAATTTAAACTTAAAATTTATATAAACTACTAAAATTTAAAAAAATAAAATCTACATTTAGTAGCACAATGCTAAGTCTCTATGGAATCACGCTGCTGCACGAAATACCCATCAAACTCTACAGCCGTGCTCACACTTGTGCAGACTTACTCACTCTTTCAGGAATGATCAGATTTTAGTCACTCCTAAATCAGTTGAAACATTACTCACTTAAAGTATTCTCTATCCAAAAATCAGATTAGAAGTTCAGTTGCTCTACCTCTCCTATAGAATTCTTGTAGCAAATTGTAATTCCCATTCATCCTGCACTGCAAGTCACTTAACACAGTAAGTACTTCCTTCTTATGTCTGGAGATATTCTTTCAGTAGATTTGACACTGACCCAACACGTGGAATTTAGTCACATGTGCAGCATTGCAGGAGCAAAGGGACATTTGTTGGCAACAACACCCAGAATTCACTGACAGCTTAAATTTAAGACTGAATCATTAAAAAATGGTTGATCAAAAGTGACTGCTTATCCCATTGCCTGAATTTGTATACAACATTTTTTAAACAACAGTCTGATCTGAAGTACCAAATGTTTACACACTACGTGAAAAGAAAAAAAAAAAAAGAAAAAAAAAAAAGAAAAAGAGAATAAAGAAGAGCAGCTTGTGACATTATTTGATGGAGTTCAGATACTGATTCAAGTTTGCAGTGCCAGCTCATCAAATTTTTTTAGAACTCAGGAGGCATTAATTTTATTCCAGAAAAAATACTAGAGGTTCACTCCAGTGTTTTAAAAATTAAGACAAAAAAAGCTGTTCTTCTATACTTTTGAAGTACTTTAATGGAAAAATTTACCTTGTCACTTCCAAGTCAGCTGGAGACAAAAGTATGTATCACACACAAAATTATTTCCAAAGCTTAGCAAAATTTTGCTCACAAGAAGCCTAACACCTCTATTTTGCTATTGTTAGCACTACATTGAGGTGTTGGGGGAAAAAAACCACAAAACACTCTTGAGAGGGATCTTAAATAAAAAGCTTCAGGGATCTGAGATGAAGTAGTGACTAGAGTGACCAGAGCTGCCACCTAAAAAGCCCTAGCTAATACTTGGTTTGCAGCTGTACATTCATGAATTAAAAAACATCTGAGAAGGGCACCTCGATGGCCTTGCACTGGGGCAGAAGGGAGCTAAAGAAATACACAAAACATACAGACCTTTAGTGAGAAGCTTCCTTTCAGTCTCATCCTTAGGAGAATGTGGACTCTGAGTCCTTTGTTCTGCTTTAGTTCCAAGTAGAGTCTGTCTGATACTTAGGCTCTGGCGAGGTGTTTTGGGAGATGGCTCTGTTTTGCTGCTTGAAGAGCTGAACAAGAGAGATTACTTCAGTTAAAAGAAGCTGAATAAGAACTCTACAAAAACTACTGGCAACATATAATGCACCTACCTCATCATTGTACTGTACTCTTTAATCCTTCGACTAATCAGATCTCTACTAGTAACACCAGTATCCTATAAAATAGATTGAGAAATACTTTATAATCTTATAAAATAGAATTTTTTTTCGTTTCAGAATATGATCAACTCTTCTGGTCACCAAACAAATATAGAACTCAACATTTCAGTCCACTTTAAAAAAACCCAAACCCTCAACCAAACCAAACATCCTAACAGGCAGTTCTTGAGAACATTAAAGACAAAACATTTAAAAACCACAAGGCAAACAAAAGTGAGTAATTACAAATCAAGTACTGTTATTTATACATTTTTTTCAAAGCAGTACAATCTGATTAAATCTTTTTAAACTGAAAGTAAGTTTAAACAGAAAAAATGCAAGTAAACACAAATTACTACTTTGAAAAATCCAGTCCTATGTGCACACAGTACTTAGAAAACTAATTGCTACTAAAAATACAGCTGAAAAAGACATGAATTCAAATCTGCTTTTTTACCTATCTGTGTAATACTTTGGATAATTATTTTGAATCTTAGCAGATGTGCATGACCACAGACATGAAAATATTGCTCTGCTGCTCCTCACTGCAATGAAAATGCACCATGGACAATATTGGGACAGATATTGATACCTTATGTACAACAAGAGATGTTTGCCTTTGGCAATGAGCATTAACTTAATTCACAGAAACATCAGCATTTAATCAGAGAAACAGGCATCCTTCAAAGTTTCACTTTTTAACTACTGAGAAACTCTTCACACTGTACTACTGCACACACCACTTTGCAATGCAAGCCTGAAGAGAGACCCCACTGGTCCTAAACCTGCAATTATCTTTTAAAAAAGATTAGGTATTTTTGGCAGATCAGTTTACTATAAAGTGTATCTTTAGTCAAATCAGCAACAGGATTAACTAATTTCTTTCAATGGTCTATTTTCTAATTATGACTATGTCGACCTTTTTTTAAACTCTGTTAATTTACTCAGTTAACTTTCCTTTCACCTCATGTTCTTCTATGTTCCTGTACACATTTCGGTCAACTGGTTAATGAAAAATTAATTCTTCTGTTCAAGTATTAATTACAAGAAAGCACAATACATGTAGAATTAAAATGAAAGAACTATGACTTCTGCTTTATGTATTATAGAATTACCTCATCATTTAAGTTGCTGTTGTCCTGTATTGCTTTAATCCATGCTAACATATTATCTCTGTCCTCAGCTTGAAACAGATACTCGCGGTCTGATGTGGTGAGTCTGAATACATTTTTCCTCTTGGTTTCACAGTACGAGATGTCTATCAAGCAAGCATTGATGCTTATAGGTTGTTCTTCCTCAGAGAGGGTCACTTGCTCCTTTTTATCCTTGTACAAATAAAGTGAATGACCTCGAAGAACAACATACAATTGCTTCCATGGCCGAATGCTCCCACCGACTCGCTGAAAAACACCAACCAAAGTGTCAGTTTGCTTACTTGTTACAGTGCATGATTCTGGATTACAGAACTACCTCCAGAAGTTTCACAAAGAAAGGCTACCCCACCTGGCTGGCAGAAAGACTACACAAGGTGGGATTCACTAATTGCTCAGCATTAGAGGAGTGAATTGCTTGATAACCTGCCCTCCCAGACCACCCACTGAGTGTGAGTTCACATATGACAGTAGCAAGAAACAGAATGCAACAAACTCTGGTCTGGTATTTAGGGAACTCTTGCCCATGCCTTTTAAACTGCCTTCAAGTCAGAATGGCATTTTCTCACCACTGCAATTCCAGACTCCCAGTTTTCTTTAAGTGTTAGTCTATCTTTGTGCAGAAGGTTAATTTGAACTCAACTCCACAACATTCACAAAAATTACAACTTCTTTCATGATTACGAAAGAGGAAAAAAATACAACTACACCTATCAAGGGACTGATTTTTATTATTTAATTAGTCATTAGAAATTAGTTTACTTCAACAGATGCTTTGAAAAGTAAAATTAAAACAGTTTGGAAAGTCGTCTGTAAAAGAGGCTGAGGAATTGACTGAAGTCAATTTCTAACAGGTCTAAACTTTTGTCAGTCTTATTGATGATCTTATCCCCTCCAAAAAAATAAAAAAACCCAACCAGGAAGGATTCAAGTTTCTTATCTTAGTTTGTCACCAGCTTAGGGTTTGTCCTAAGCTAAAAACCCAAATGTGACAGGTACCTTTCCTTTGTCTGTAAAAAGCTGACGAAAATGGAGCCATCCTTCTTTGGAGGCATCAGCAAACACCTCTGAAGAAGAATCTTTTCGGGAGCCAGAGTCTTCTGAAGATTTCTGGCTGTCTGGGACCTAGTGAAAACATCACAGAAAGAACCCCACAGTGTAATTCTATACGCATTTGTCTACAGTTCCTCTGTTCAAGATGTTTCTCCCTTTAAAAATGTCCCCAGGAATATGCCCCTGGGAAAATATAATTTCTAAAGTTTACACACAACAATAGTGACCTTCCACATGTCAAGAATACTTTGAGAAACTTCAGGAGCCTTAGTCTCTCATTAGTGAGTTTTCACAAAAGGCCACCATATTTAATATGCTTTGTTTACAGAGACTAAGGAAAATTAAAATCACGGACCATGTGATGAGTCCAGAAAAAAAGAGACCATGTTTATTTATATGATGTATACATCAGCAATCTGATCAGCAGCAATTCCAATGAACTTCCTCTCTGTTTAGCACATCACTTTATATAACAGACTTGTATAATTCAAACAATTTGTCACAGCAGTACAGGTAATGTTTAGGAGTTGCTATATATATATTTACCTACCTTAATCCCCTTTAAACTACATACATGTTTGATGGATCTGTTGGAAGAAAAACAAATGTTAAAATGAGATTTTAGACACTTTAAAAAACAGATGTCCAAATTAACTAATTTTTTCATGAACTCACGATTTTCCCTCTTCTCTGTAGTCATCCAGTCCTTCATCATACGACTTAGATCTCTCAGTTTTTGCGGCAGGCTGGCTATCCAGGACACTAGGCCGGATGGATTCTACAAACAAATAGAAGTTTTTGAGTATGCAGGGACCTGAATCACATTTTTGCAATTTACTTCAAGCAATAAAGAGTTTACAATTTTCACTCCTGATCTCCAGAGTGTGAAAGGAAAAAAGTTGCAAGAGAAAAAGAATGAAATCAACGCTCACCATGATCATGTGAAAGCTGTCGCCGAATTAAAGGGATTGGAGATGTAGGACTGGGAGGAACAGTTGTTACAGCTGGTGCTTGAGAAGCAGATGCAGAAATAACAGCAGAAGCAGGAATGTGTGCAATATCATGGTCAATACTAGGACTAGTCGGTTCATCTACAAAGGTAATATGTCATATATTAACATATTAAATGCATTAATCAAATGCTCAAACCAAATAGCTGTCTGAACATTCTCATTACGGGGATATCAGATATCTTAAACATGAAGTCATTCTAACAAACAAAAGTGTCCAATCAGTGCACACTGTCAAATTTACTTTTTTTTCATGAAGAGAAGCCTGTTTCATTTCATACGGATGTCAATTGTACATTAGAGATAAAGGCAAAGAACATCATCGATTTTGCTCTGTGTGAAAGAAACAGGAATTATTTGCTAATCTCTCAATATTATTTGCAAGTAGAGTCTTTTTGTTTATATGCATAAGCAAAACCCACACTTACTACATCACTAAGTCTGAACTCAAGAGACAGATAACTATAATAAAATATGGGCAGACTATCAAAAGCCATTTGGTTTAAACGAGTGTTCAAATAAAAGAGGCAAGTTACAAGCAAACAAAAAAAGCATTTTAAACAGCTATCTAGCATTCCAAGACCCAATCCCCCCATCCTCTGTACATTCAAATAAAGCAGCAAGTACTCAAGACTTTTAAAAGATGGGACTACTACATACCAATCAGTTCTTCCACTAATTGCTCATAGAAACGATTGCATGCCATACACGCCCAGCACCTCTCAGTCTCAATAGCCACAAGAGTCATCATTAAAGATTCCAAAAAGCTTTAAACATTCTTGTATTTAACTTGTTTCTTACAAGATGGAAGAAGCCAAAAGATGCATTTTCCATCATTTTGAGAAAAAAGCCATAACATCTTCTAGAGCACATTACTAGTACTAGAAAAATCATTCTACTTCATGCTCTGGTAGAGGAGGGGATGGAAAAGAAAAAAAATCAAGTCACGAGCAGGGGCTGAACTGTACTGCCGTAATGAATATGAATGTACTCTAGGTGCTAAGAATTGTAATATGCAGAGCTACTGAAAAGCCTATTGAAATCAATGAACACTCACAGACAGAGGTTTATTCTTTGCTTTGTGCGAACACAACTGCGTGTGCTGCATTGTGCTGTTCCAACAGTCACTAACAGTTCTGTTAAGGCAGCACTTGTACCGTCAAAATTTGGCAATGTACATTTAGAACAATGCAATAAACAAAGTACAGGACAGTTTAGAAATAACATGCCTCTAAATTGTCTGGGGTGAAAAATATGGTAACTTTTGAAGTTAAAAAAGCATATCCCAAAAAACCCAACTGGAAACTAGAAACATTAATAAAAAGGAAAAGTGAAAGAATTCACACCAAACCACGACACTACAATTAAAAAATTTCCATGTTTTACTTGCATCCGAAGTGATAAATTAAAAGCATTTACAGATGACTTCACTACAGCAACTAGGACACAGGAAGAACCTCAGCTACACTTCCATTTCTAACCTACAACAGCTCAATTTCCTATTGCCTTTGTCTCCTGAGCTTCCCTGAAACTAAAGTTGACTAAGGAATATTATCTCTCACTGCGCAATTGATTGACTTACAGCACACAGACTGAAAGTGCTCAGGCTTAAGTTATTTATGTTAACAGACACGTCTCAAATATCATAGTCTCTACTCCCAAAAGTTATAAAAACACTAGAACTTGAAATAAATCTCTGCAAGCTGTGAACACAAACGTATTTGGCAACACTACATCACTTCCCACAACACTTAAATCCAAGAATTCAGATGAGGAAGAATAGTTTATAAGTCCCTGAAAGCAACAAAAATTATTCAAATCACTATTACTTCACAGTGGATCTAATTCCCAGTTGAATCAAAATTAAAGTTGTTTTAGAAATATGCAACCTTCAGATGAACTGCAAATTACATTGGTACAGGAGGGGCGTAACTATTCAATCCCTGAAGGGGCTGAAGGTCAGCTAATAGCAAGCTTTTATGTAATATAAAATGATTATAGAACAAATCTTGACGTATACCATACGAGTTGCTGCCTATTAATTTAATACACTAGCAAATGCCACTGCTGCTGTCCAACAAGAAACAAAACCCAAACAACTACATATATTCCTTGTATTTTGATCTTTCTTTCAAGTGCTTGCAATATTTATCTACCTTTTCAGTTTCCTCGACTGATGTACTTGCACCCCAAAACTCCTCGCACAACCTGTGAATGGATGTGTTCAGCTCACCAATCAATGAAGATGACTGTGTCCAAAATGCAGTGAAGCTCACAGAAAAACAAGCCAGAAGACAAACCACACAAAATAATTCTCTTTCAGTTTCCTACCTCAGATTACTGATGTCTCTTTAAATATTTGCAACAAAAAGGTCAAAGACTCCACAGAAAAGATTATTCTGGGAGGTACTGAAAAACACCTGGAGGACAATGCAGTCATTGGTCAGAGCCAGCATGGCCTCATGAGGGGAAAGTCTTGCTTGTCAAACCCAATTTCCTTCTACGACAGGGTAACCCACCGAGCTGATCTAGGAAAGCCTAGGATGCACCTTTTTTGGACTTCAGCAAAGCTTTTGATCCTGTCTCTCACAGTGTCCTTCTGGACAAAGCATCCAGCTCATAGCTGGATAACCCTGTTACACGATGGGTGAGCAGCTGGATCAGGGGTCAGGCACTAAGAGTTACAGTGAATAGAGCGACATCAGGCTGGTGACCTGTTACTACTGGGGTTCCACAGGGCTCCATCCTCAGCCCAGTTCTCATCCACAACTTCATTTTAATGACTCAGACACAGGACTCAAAGGAATACCAAGCAAGTTTGCTGACAAAATTAAATTCGAAGGAGCTGTCAACTCCTTCAAGGGCAGAAAGGCTCTGGACAAGTTACAGGGCTGCGCAACCATATGAAGTTTGAGAAGGGCAAGTGCCAGACTCTGCACCTGGGATGGGGCAACCCTGGTTGTGTGTATAGACTGGGGAATGAGAGGCTGGAGAGCAGTGCCACAGGAAGGAACCTGGGGGTCCTGGTCAATGGCAGGTTGAACACGAGCCAGCAGTGCCCTGGCAGCCAGGAGGGCCAACCCTGTCCTGGGGGCCATCAGGCACAGCATCACCAGCTGGGCAAGGGAGGGGATTGTCCCGCTCTGCTCTGCCCTGGGGCAGCTTCACCTCAAGTCCTGGGGGCAGTTTTGGATGCCACAATATAAGAAAGACATTAAACTATTAGAGAGTGTCCAAAGGAGGGTCACAAGGATGGTGAAGGGTCTGGAGAAGAAGCCGTATGAGGTCACTTGGTCTGTTCAGCCTAGAGAAGAGAAGGGGGAGGGAAGACCTCATTGTGACCTTCAACATCCTCACAAGGAGAAGAGGAGGGGCAGACACTGATCCCTTCACTCTTGTGACCAGTGACAGGACTCACAGAAATGGCACAAAGGTGAATCAGGAGAGGTTTAGGTGGGATATGTGGTAAAGGTTCTTCACCCAGAGGGCAGCTGGGCACTGGAACAGCTCCCCAGGGACGTGGTCACAGCACCAAACCTGACAGAGTCCAGGAAGGGTTTAGACAATGCTCCTGGGCACATGGTGTTATGCCTGGGGTGTCCTGCACAAGGCCAGGAGTTAAGACTCAATGATCCTGATAGGTGCCTATGATTCTGTGATTCCAGGACTACTTCACGTTACACTTTTCAAACACAATCTGTTCTGCATTATTGTCTCTGAAATGACACAAGAGACCGGCAATCAGAACAAGCCAGCACAGTGACAGAGCATCTCTGGCCAATGGGGGGATGCCACTTGTCACCTCTGTTTGCACATCAGAGTGCAACTGGTGAACAGCTGCAACTAATGATTTTCAGGAAGATCCCTTCAATGCAAAAACATTTATGGGGGTAAGACACCAAAAACTCGTAATAAATAGGCAACACAGCTCCAACCACAACTAAATGATCCTCTAGCTGAGGCAGAGAGGAATTAGTGTATCAAAGTACACTTGTATTGCCATGCAGCTGGAAACTGGGGACCTACAAAGATAGGGAGCATCTGTACACAATGTAGGTGAGCTGAAAAAAACCTAACTGATTCTGCAAAGACACAGATTTACACAGAATGGGATCAGAGGCAGAATCAGAGGCAAAACTGAGGATTTCAGGGGCGAGAAAGCATAACAAAGAGGACATTCTACCCCCACTATGTGAATGAGGAACTAAGGAACAAGTATTAACTAATTTATCAGATATTCGAAGAAACAGGCACAAAATCACTGAAAAAAAAGCACAGATCCATATAATAACCTACTAAGCTGCTACAATACAATTTTATCACGATTAATATAACATTTCATGTGTTTGTTTATTCCCTCTCCTGAACAGTCCCTTAAACATTAAGGTTTGAAAGTAACAACCTGAACACAAAAGGGGGCACATTTTGAGAACCTCAAATGTAATTTAAATGAATCACAGAATTATTTAGGTGGAAGCAAACCTTGGACAGTCTCTTAGGCTCACATTCTCCACAAAGCAGGGTTAGTGCTGAATTCAGACCATTTTGGAGAGGGCTCTTATCCAGGAAGTGACAAATAGAGGGGAAGATGTCCCTCAATATCCTGGCTACGTTCTTATTGAAAAAGACCAGGACAGTGTTGCCAAACTTAATAAGCATATCCTATCTCCTCCCTAGGTCATGAAAGTTAAACAAGATGGACCCCGAACAATGCCACTTGTAACCAGCCTTCAGGCAAAATATGAACACTTAGGCAGTACCCTTGAGACCTGATAATTCAGTTTTTCTATGCATCCAGCAGTACAGCCACCTAGACTATGGCATAAGGATGGTATCATAGAAGAGCTCAAAACCCTTGTTAAAGTCAAGGTTGGGGACCACCTTGTGTTTTCCTCTCATTCACAGATCTACTCATGTCATTACAAAAGGCAGTCTCATTAGTCAAATATTTGGTAAATCCATGCTATTGCAAATCATCTTCTCCTTCCTTTGCCCAGAAACTAGTTCCAAGAGGACCAACTCCATGATTTTCCTAAGGACTGAGATAAGGCCAATTGACTGTCTTCCCTGAACTGTCATTCTCATCCTTTTTCAAGATGGGTGTACCATTTGCTTTTTTCCAGTTAACAGGGACCTCTTCCAGTCCTCACAACCCTTCAAAGATAGTATCTCTGCAATGACACCAGCCAACTCTGTCAGCACCTTCACATGCACTTCCTTGGATTGCATGGACAGGTATGGGCTGAGCTGCACTGGAGCTGTCTTAAGAATCTTTATCCAAGTTGGTAATGATTGTGGGTTTTGTTTGTTTGTGTTTGTTGTTGAGTTTTTGCTGGTTTGTGGGTTTTTGTTTTTTTTTTTTGGTACTGGTGGGGAAGCAAGGGAGAGAGTATTTAAGGAAATTGTTTCATTAACTGAATCACACACATGGGAAAAAATTCACAGACAAACTTTAGTACAGACACCATCAGGGATGCTTTAATAAGGATTATTAACAGAGACAGGTGATTTCTCCTCCCATCCATACGGATTCCGTTTGCCAAAGCTTTTCTTCACCAGTTATAAAAAATTACTGTAAAAAACTAGCTTCCCAAGGCTAAAGTCATCCTTCACATTTATTCCTCTTCAGGCACGGCAGTCTTGCAAGCAATATTTCAACACCACAAAAGACTGTAAGAAAGAACTGTGTTATTTAGTAAATGTATTGCAGACCACATTACCATTTATAACACTAATTGGGCACCTCAATTTAAACAAACATCGTGAATACGTGGCCACAAAGCCTAATTCAACAAGTATGTATTTTATCAAAGACTATTATCTGATTTAAAGATTCGGATCATAAAAATGTAACAGCTGTGTAGTAATACACACTTAAAAACAGCTTTACATTTCACATGAAGAACGCTGAGACAGCACACACACCCAGAAACAAAAAAATTGTCCAACATACAATTTCCTAAACAGCATGCATTGAAGGAGATAACTGTATTTTAATATTACTGGCTTTCTAACAACCATACCAAATTCTTGGATTAGGTATTTGTTTATAGATGCTCCTGTAGTATTTAACGCAATTTTGGTTACTCAGATCTTGTGTAAATGTAACAGTGATCGATTGTAAAAAGCCTAGCCTTCTGCAGAGGGCTACAGAGAGGTAGCTCATGCTGCTGTCTGCAAAGCAAAGCGCTAATTGAGTCATTAAAAACATTATTTTCATTCAACTGAGGCACAGATGTCAAGGTTCCTTACAGACTCAGATGGCATCTACCTGACAGCCACTACAGTAAGTATTTTAACAACTGCCTCTCTATTTCTTCAATAGCTCACTCAAACAACAGGCTATGGCTTTGGGATGCAATTTAAGAATGAATCTTACATGTCAAGTTAATTTGCTTATGTAAGAAAAGAAGGAACAAACTATCAAGTACTCATTAGTAGAATTAAAAAAGCCCTAATCTTCTCCTTATGAAAGGACTGACAGGATGTGCCAGCGACCCTGCAGCAGGATTGGCTTTAGAGGCACTGCCTTACTGAATTTCAGCCCTTTGTCAACAACTCTTTTGCACTCCACATCCTTGGCCTGTCCAAGTACTCCACAGTACAAGATACCACGACAGGCTCTGCACTGTCACAATGCACAGCAATGCCTTGCTCTCAAGTATTCTTCCTTTAAAATCTTGCCCTATGTCTAATACACCCTCTGTGCCTCTCAGGTTAGATTTGCTCCAGCTTGATAGGAAGTACTTCTCTTAAAGTACAGCCACATGGAGCAGATGTCCCTTCCTTAAACTCAGCAGCAGGCAGGACACAAGGGGTCGAGAAAAGGCTGCTGAGGCACAAGTGGAGCAAGGGAGAGCACAGCACGGGTACAGAGACTGCAGGGAAGTGACACCAGTGAGAAAAATGCAGAAAGGAAGGAGAGAGCGTGGACAAGATAACAGAGGTTAGGAAAAGGATCCTCATCTACACACGGGCAAGGAAGTAAAAAAAAAAGTCTATCTCCAAGAAACCCCAGAAGAAGCTGCCATTAAGGTAAACACAGACACACTAACGTAGGCCGTTTTTCTTAAAAGCCTGTCAGGAAGACAATCAAATAAAAATACCATGTATACAATTTCACCAGTAGTGAGAAGGCCAGAAATAACCAATAAACAAAAACAAATTTTTGAATCAAAAGTCAACTACATGGAACTAACCCTGCTATCATACAAGATAGCACAAAGGACTAATAAATGCCCCATGGCAGTGACTTCTTGTTTTAAATTTTGCAGTACAAGCTGCTGCATCTTATACTTCAGCCTGCAAGGGTAAAAGCTCCCTTACGTATAGACTTCCAAGGCTAAAACATATGATTTGGAAAACTGATAACACTAATGCCTGGATTCCTCATGACCTGTTACCTTATTTTTTCAAAAAAGAATCTTTAAAAATCTATTTTTTTGCTAGTTTTTAAGTACTTCCAGCACTGGCAGCACTAATTGTCTTCACAAAGAACTTCTTCATATATCTACTTTACGCAATTACCCTCATGTGGCCAAAAGAATAGAATGGACACAGGTCTGCATGCTGAACACATTCATTGCTCTAAGCCCCAGGAACACAGGACTGGAACAAGCTTCCCTGAATCATCAAATCCAGTCCTCTGCTAATGCACTCATGTAAATAATATGTTTATTATACTGACTGAGTTTCACACAAACAGAAAAGGTCTCCCAAGGTTATTCTTCATGTGAGACTATTGTGAAAATTGTATCTATGAAAGTCTATTGTTTATTTCAGTGTCAAACAGAAGTTTAACTATCTTTCTACACAAAGCAATTCTAAAGGCTCCTGCTTGCCATATTACCCCATCACACAAAAAGTACAATTCTCAGTATACTATTTTTTTACCAAGAACCCCAACAGCATTCCCTTATTACCTGAAATTATTATTTGAAGCTATAATGATACACTAAGGATGATTCATGCTTTGAAAATATTACTCATTATCAAACAAATCTGATGCTTCTACTGAATTAAAACTCTTCTAGATGTTATGAATTATTGCTCCCAATTTTAAGTTTTAATTAAAAAAATATTTTTGAGTTACTGAAGCATTTAAATTGTACTTAAAACACTAATTTGTAAATTTGTGTTTTGGCTGCTATACTTCAGAACACCACAATGATTTAAAAATTGTTCATTGGATAAGAAACACTGAAATGTTCAGCCTGGAGCAACATTGGTTTGGCAGGCCACACTGTAAAACCTGGAAAAAAAATAGAAGACCAGTGCTTATCTTAGAAACACTGATGACATGTTAAAAGCTGTTCCAATGCTATCACTGAAATAATGGAAGAAACAGTCCTCAAAAATGAACATCTGTCAGCCCTAATCTCTACTGCAATTACATTTATATTTTCATACTGTGGAACAGCTAGGCAGTAACTTGTAGAAAAGAAAATTATCACAATAGCTGAAAATTTGCATTTTCATCTTGACTGCTAGCAGTTTTTCCTTAAAACACAACATATCAACCATCAGTATTCAGGCACCATTTGCCCTGAAGATATCCACACAATTTGGGTTGACAAACCACAATCTCTGCTGGAGAAGTCTGAGGTTTTGAATTTCTTTCTGCCTGATGCTTCTCTCTTCTCATAAGGAGAAAACAGAATGAGTACATTCTTTCAAATGTTTCCTTTGTGCATATGAGAATATTCTGCTTGTTTCCCCTAATTTTGTCTATTCCTATCAACATAACCTTTTTCATAGTGTGTTGTGAAAGTGTATCAATTTATTTTCTTGTTTCAATTGCATTCAATATGTGTGTATTCACACTGTCATCTTCCAAGCCTCAGCAGCCTGCACAGAGAGGCATTAACGTGTAGGGGGAGGATAGGGAAAGTATGGCACATACTCCCCTAAGACAAGATAGTAAAGTCTTTAGACTTTCCAAAAAGTACATGGAGTTATGTACATAACCTAGCATTTAAAGGTAGGGATTGATAAGGTAAACCCTATACACCCCTACTTCTAGCACTAGAGAAGATGAATGCAATCACAGGTATAATAAAGTTGCCTGAAAAGTTTAATAATAATAGGTGGTTTAGAAACTTTCAACTCCTATTTTCTTAGTTAATGCACTTTAAAGAAAAATATATTGGAACAAAATATAAAAATTAAAAATAGGGTTGAGCAGAACTCACTGGAAGCCAGGTACATTTACCCTATCTGCTAGTCAACAAGTACCCAAGTACTTTTATTTATGACATATTTGTAGAAAAATAGGTAATGAAATACCAAAAAAAAAACCCCAAACCAAATCAAAAAAACAACTACAAAAACCAAACCCCCGCCAAAACCCCCAGCTTTTTGTTTTTGAAAATTATCATGAAGATCAGCTTTTAGCGCAAGGTGAACAGTAAAGTGTGCCTGATTACTAGCACAGAAATTGCTGTGGTGGTGCAGGTTTGTCTGCACTAAGGGTAGAAGCAGAAGAGAGATTTATTGTAAGGGTGGTGAGGCACTCAGATTTGCCAGAGAAGCTGGGGATGCCCCATCCCTGGAAGTGTTCAAGGCCAGTTTGGATGGGGCTCTGAGCAACCTAGTGGAAGGTGTTCCCACTGATGACAGGGGGTTGGAACTGGATGGTCTTTAGGGACCCTTTCAACGCACACCGTCAATTTAGTTAGCAGGAGATATGTTTTAGAAAAACACAGACACACACTAAGGGAATAAACATCATGCAGTTTAAGCTGTGAAACTCCGAGCAAATCTTTATTTAAATCAATACAGAGTATTGGATAACAAAATTTTACTGTAATACAAAAGAGAATAGAGAAATGTATGGTGCACTTAAAACCCCATTTGGCTCAGAGATGTTGTAAAGTGCAAATAGTTGGAGAATAGGAAGTACCAACCTTAAGTATCACATATCCTTGTCCTATTCTTATACCATTCCTAAGGTATGAGTTTCAGTCAGAGGGAGAACACTCATCTAATTTTTACAACTATTTGGTGTTATCAAAGTCTGGTCAGATATTTTTATCTGTCTAATTTTCTCTCAGTTGTTCACAAATTATTAGTGGAATGAAGTGACCTAAAATTTTTCTAGGGTAAGGATGTACTAAATATTTCGTAAAGGGGATCACACCTTTGAGGAAAAATCTTTGTACTTATGTGATGCTACTAAAAGCCTAAGAAAAAAGCTCTACAATAGGATGGCTATGAACTTGATTTAATTTTAAAATCATTTACAACGTCAAAATGATATTTAGGCTAAAGTTTTTAAAACATATCTGTTTAAAAACTAATTTTCATGTGACAAGCCACTGCAAAGTTGGAAAGAACATTCACCTCGTAGTGATGGCCAAAGCACTAAGCTGGCCTGACAGCTGGACAGGCTACAATCAGGTTAAGTGCTGAAGCAGCGCCCCCATTTCACTCCTGTGGGTAGCTCATTCAACTCAATATGGGAGCTGGATTAACCTCTACAGTAAATAGAGTAAGAAGCAAAAAATATTTTCAACCTTGCTACAAATCTCAGATGTGCATACTAGACATGTATGTCTACAAAACTTATTAAAATAATTATATTCTGAATCAACATTTTCTCAACAGTTACAGAACACATATAATGGTTTGGGTTGGAAGGGACCCAAGCCCCCTGCTGTGGGCAGGGACACCTTCCACTAGACCAGGTTGCTCAGAGACCCACCCAACCTGGCCTTAAATACTTCCAGCAACAGGGCATCCACAATTTCTCTGGGCAACCTGTTCCAGTGCTTCACCACCCTCACAGTAAAGAACTTCCTCCTAATATCTGATCTAAACCTGAGTTTAAATCCATTGCCCCTTGTCCTGACCTTACACATTCTTGCAGAAAGTCTCTCTCCATCTTTCTTGTAGGCTTCTTTCAGGTGGAAGGCCACAATTAAGTCACCCCAAAGCCTTCTCTTTCCCAGGCTGAGCAATCCCAATTTTCTTAGCCTTTCCTCACAGGAGAGGTGCTCCATCCCTCTAATAAACTTCATGGCCTCCTCTGGACTTGCTCCGACAGGTCATGTCCTTCCTGTGCTAAGGACCCCAGAGCTGGATGCAGCACTGCAGGTGGAGTCTCAGCAGAGCAGGGGCAGAATCCCCCCCTTGACCAGCTGCCCACGCTGCTTTTGGTGCAGCCCAGGACACGTTTGGCTTTCTGGGCTGGGAGTGCACATGGCTGGGTCATGTCCAGCCTCTCATCCACCAGCACCCCCAAGCCCTTCTGGGTAGGGCTGCTCTCAATCTCCTCATCCCCCAGCCTGTGTTGATACCACAGGTTGCCTTGACTCAGGGCACCTTGCACTTGGTCTTGTTAAATCACATGAGATTCCCATGTGCCCACTTCTCAAGTGGTCCAGGTCCCTCTAGATGACATCCCATCCTTCAGGTGTGGCAACAGTACCTCTCAAGCTTGGTGTCATCTGCAAATCTGCCACGGTGCACTCAGCCTCACTGTCCCTGTCATTAATGAAGATATTTAATAACACTGGTCCCAACAAGGACCCCTGAGAGACACCACTTCTCATCCATGTCTATCAGGATGTTTATCAGCATTCTAATTTCCATTCCAGTGAACATTAACTCACCCAAAAATTACCCAGTAGGTCAGAAAATTATCATTTGCTGTTCTCTAGCACAGAAATAATGTAAAAATTACAAGCCCGAAAAATGCACATTAAACACCACAATTGCTAATATAGTCACTGATAGAGAAAATTATTATTCGTCTAGAGAACAAGTGAGACCATTTCAGGGTAAACAGAGTAGGCTATCACTAGACTAACTTGTATAGTTTGAAACAATAAAGAGCATTTTAAGAACACAGCTTTTCTTTGGACCTGAAATAGAAATAGCAGTTTTCTGAGAACCACAATATCTTGCATTTAGTAGCACATGGAAAGTAGTGAAGCCTGGAATACCAAAGTATGTTTATCTGTAAAAGCTGGCAGCTTCATCATCCCCCAAGAACATGTGCTTACCTGAAGAAGAGTTTGAACACACAGCATCTTGCCTAATTTTTTCAAATAAATCCATCTCTCTCATAAAAGGTACTACAGCTACCTACTAGGTTTGGTCTGGTCAGATCTCTAATTTCTATTAGTAAATTAAACCCAAAATTTAAATCTCCCTACTTCTGAACTGCCTTTCTGAAAAGACTAGTGTCAAAAGGCAGTTCTTCAGTAACCCACCATGATCCCTGCACGAATCTGCTGTAAGGAAGCTTGATGGAAACTCTGCTTGGATTTCTGTTGGTGGTGCAGGGGCACTGTGCTACTTACCAAGAGCTAAAATCATCCTGATGTTGTGCTATTCTCAGAAGCAGGTTAGTCACAAAATACTGCTGCAAAAGCCAACTGTTCCTGGCTGAATTTCTACCAAAACATGGTCCTGGCCATATCTACTACTTTTAATGTGCAAAAAGTGGTGATAAAAGTAGACACATCACAAATGTTTTAAACACCACACGTATTTTAAATGGCAAGAACATATAACCTTGGAAGATATTTGTTACCCTCTCCCCAGTTTACATTTTTACACTACTCCAAGTATCTACTGTACAAATAACTTCAGTAAGTGTATTTATTAAATTAGCTCTATCCAATAAAACCTAAGAACGCAAAAACCCAATTGTATGGATATAAACATAAGGAAAGTAAAGCAATTGCCAACTTCAAGGTATGTTTTCATTCAAAGTAAGATCCTTCTCCATCATCAAAAAGAAGGAAAAAAACCAAAACCAAAAGAAAAGCCTAAATCAAAACACAAAACTTGCAGCAATTTTCCATCTGAAGAGTTAAAAAGCCTTTAACTGCATTTCAAAGTAGATCTAGGGTTTTATCTGCCTGATTAGGTACAGCTTTTAACAAGTGAAGTTGTAATTAGGCATAACGATACCAGAACAAGCAAAGTTAGAATAATGCATATAAATTCTAACTTAAGAAGTGGTCCACTTTCATAACATTTCATGTTCTTCCTATTCAGAGAGGGTTAATTCCTCCTCAGGGTGCTGGAGCTGGTGTGGAAACTTTCCACAGCACCTGTAACTGGCACAAGAATTTCTTGTTAGGGAGACAGCCACAAGGACTGTGCTGGCTCAGATAGTGCCCAGGCTCTAGAAGCACCAGTTTTTAGTATTTCTGGAACATTCAGGAGGTTTCATTCCAAGAGGCTTATAAGAACTCAATCCCATGTGGTGTTATGCCAAGAGGCTGCAACGGAGAGTTACAATTTCGTTCCTTCTGAACTGCTCAGCTGCTACCAAATACAGTACAACTGACATGTTTAAGGCTTCTTTGAACTTTCATCAACACATTTCTCTAAAATATGGAAGCAAGTCACATATATAAAATTTCATGGGAAACCTTTGTCAAAACCAAGAGAGGAGATGGTGTAGAAAAGGTTGGGCTTGACTTTTCCAATCTTGATCTGACTTTAACATGACATTTAAACTGTATGGGATTAGAATACTCCCAGCAAACACGGTACGTAACTAAATCAAAAGCCCAACACTGATTTTCGGCAGAGTATTGAAAAATCCTGCACAAAGATCAGTTACATGCCTTACAAACTTGTGCTAATCCTTAAAGATAGATTGGCTGGTTCTAAAGAAGAATCTAAAATTACACTGGGTACTGATGCATCCAGTAATAACAAGAATGAAAAAAATCTATACAACTCCCATTCAAAATGGAAAACCCAACATAAGCAGCATCTACGAGTTAAGAAAGCACTTTTTAATGTCTTACCAGTATTCTGTCAAAAGAACAGAATTATTGTATCTTTTGTATGATTTCCATTTTCTGATGAACACAAAGCTTCTTCACTGTTTTTTGGTTATTAATTTTCAACTAGTAACAGCTATTATAGATAATGCTAGGGGAAAAAAATCACTGCTTCAGATTCACAAAAGAAGACAATTATGTTAAGACACTGTAACTGTAATTCCCTTAACCTAATGTGTAAAAAAAAATGAATCATTTAAAAGAGTTGTTTTTCACACAGATGAGTTCGAGAATCAAAATTCAATATTCCGTATTTTCTAAATACTTACACTAAATTCAAGAGCACAGAGTCAGGTATAAATCAACCCCTGTGGAAAATGATCCACAGACATCCAGACTACAAAGGATTAAATCAGCCCCAACAAAAGAAAATCCAACCCAACAACAACAGGACAAAAACAACAGAGGCATTGACTACTTGGGTAGAACAGAAATGCTCTGCCACTGTAACCCTCTCTTCAACAGAGGACACTAATTCATCACATACCCAAAATTCTTTTTTTCCTACTATTTCCAATCATTCCTTTATTTCTTTTCCTCTTCAGCCCCTTCCCATAAGCTCCCTGTAATTCCAACCCCGTTTGTGTCACAGCACACAAGCAAATCTTTTTGCCTTCTCAGATTTTGCTTCCACAAACCCTTTCATTCATATCCACACAAGCATCTTTACTTGCAAATCCATTTCTTTTTATTGCTATCCTTTCACCTGAAAGAGCTTTCATCTATTCCCCATCTGTCTCAGAAAGCGTTCACCATACCTACTCAGCTGAAAAACTTCTTTTTCCCCACATATCACTCTTATATGGATTTACATGCATATTCTCTCTTTACTGGATTCCAAATATGTTTTATACTAGAGAAGCAAAAGTATTTGAAAGGAGTTGCAAATGCTAGATGTCCATATACGTAACATCACATCATTATGTAAAGTGATAACAGATGGAGTTATGTAACACAGACTTCTCCAGAGGGTTAAGGAAAACTCTAGAAAAATACTGTATCACTGTAGGCTATTTTACACTCATTCGCCAGGACCCCCAAACAAAACAGAACATTTTTTTTCCCCCCACTAAAAATATTTTTACTTTTACCAACCTAAAGTTATTCTAGATGAGAAAAATCTCCCATGCCTCTCAGCCTCAGCATATACAGTAATAGCAGTCAGCTACCTGGCATGGTGTTTTTTATCACCTTTAGGAGAGAAAAGCATTTGATGTACACTGAAATAATTTAACTCACCAATAAAAGGAATTGAAGCCAAAGAGTCACCAGGTGGGCTAGAACTTGATGCTTTCCTTTCCTCTATTCTTTTTATGTGGACTTCTCTCCGAGTATCATTAGGTAACCAACAGGTAGTGTCCGAGGCTGCCTCTTGGTCATTTACAGCAAGAATGTAGGACTGATGCCTTAAAGGCTGGGGAGTTTGGTGGCCAGAAGGTGATTTGTCCCGCATGACCACTGCGTCTTTGACATTTCCCTGAACATCCATTTGCAGACTTTCAGACTCACGAACATCTTCCCTTTCAAAACCATGAATCTTTTGTCTGATGGAACCATCTACATTGTCAGAGGTAGTTGAACACTCACTTGTTGGCTGAACAAGTTTGGTGGAAGCTGGAGCCAGAGAGGAGGGTTGGATGGTTTTACCAGTTTCTGTTTTGTGATCTGGGGCACCTTCACCTCGGATCCTTGACTGTTGGTTTAACAGACTGCTTTGATGCAAGTGATTTACTGTTCTTTGGTCTTTGCTGGCAATAGCATCCAGGCCCTGGTTAAGGGGAATCGATGGTTTTGCTGCATAGGGAGCTGAGTTCTTCAGAGAGCTACTTTTAGAATTTCTGGCTGGTGTGAGAGACAACCTCTCCTGTGAAACACCTGCAGATTTTGAAACTCCCCCAGGAGTTTGCACATCACGAGAAGGCTGTAACGTTTTAATATCTGGTGAAACTTTCTGAAAGTGAGAACCAGGCAGAGAAGCTCTACTACCTGTTCTCCTGCTGTCTGAAATATAAGCACTCGGAACAATAGGAAAATTTTGACCTCGAAGGGACATATGAAATGCATGTTGTCTAGATCTGTCATAAATACCTCGCCTATCATCTTGTTCAGTAAACCCTGTCCATTTGTAAGTCTTTCTCCTATCTCCATTTGTATCTGCAATCATATTCTCAGAATGAAAATTTTCTAGCACTTCACCCTGTTTGCTGAGATAATCCCACGACCGAGCCCTGTGATTTCTAGCATTGACTGAAGGCGAAGTCAGAGTATCTTGTGAAGCACTTCGTGGCCATTCTTTCAACACAGGATCTTCAAGCCTCTCCTGGGATACACTTCTCTGACGGATCTGGATAGACTGCGGAACCCTGTCGTGAGAGGTGCTCCTGCGCCGTACCTGAGAAGCAGTGCGGTTTGGCACCACCTGATTATACTCAGTTGTGTTCTGAGAAGCTGCCCTTAAGCTGTCTAACCTTTCCTGTATTGTTCGGGAGCCATACATGTGCATGCGCCTATTATCGATGTACTCCTTGTAAGTTTTGTAGGTCTTCCAGTCTATATGCTGGTGGGAGGTTGGAGAACTGTAGTGATTAGTAGAAACTGAGGGCGAGTCTGTGGCTTGAGTAGAAGGTCTAGTGCTCGGGATGCCTTCTGGACATACTACATAATTTGATGCTTTACTTACTGTTCCAGTTGTATCAACTGGTCTTGTTATTGGAGTCTGGGGAAGTACAATGGCAGTAGACACTAAAGATGGTGGTGATGTGGTCCGTGCTTTTAGACTGGTTTGATCTTTCAAGCCATATCTTACTTCCTCTGTCCTGTGAGACGGACCAGCATGGTTATTTCTGCAAGATGGCAAATCTACAGCCTTCTCAGAAGGCACAATAACAGTCCTTACAGTTTCATTGCAAACGCACACGGCTGTATTTGATTTTGCAATGTCTGTTGGTGATGGAGGCACTTGTATTTCCATTCTGTAGGCCCTCTCTGGCTGTGTCAATGCCCGGACTGGTCTACTGACTTGCTGTTTCCCCAGCGAGAAGTCAGAAGGTAGCTTGTCTCCAGCTTGTGCCTTAACAGAGGCTGTGGATGTCAGGCGTGGATAACATATTGGTGGTGGTTCAGGTATGTTGTGGGCATTACCACTGTAGGCTTCGTTGCCTTTCAGGTAGGCATCTTGGGAATACGCCTGTGGAGAGAAGAGTGAGTGAGTATTCAGTAGCGAGGGAGATGGAAAAGTTCGCCATCTAGTATTTGTATGATCAAGCTTCAAGGGAGGGGAACACAGGTTCTAAATTCACACTCCCTCTAATCTTAGACAAAATGTTAGTTAAAAAGACAAAAACAGCATTCCATCCCCTTAGTGAGCACAAACACAACAAGCAAAATCATGACATACATTCCCTCCCTCAACAATTAAAAAACTGAACTGATGACCAGTTCTAGGAAATAGTGCGAGTAGGGCACTGAGGCAGATTTTTCAAAATCCATGAGCACACAACACAGTATTTTTCTCTCCCTTAATTTTGCTTTCTAACATTATACTTCACACATTCTTCTTGTTTAAGCCTCCCATTGCTGGAAACGAGAATTTCACAGCAATCAATTGGTTAAAATGCTGCATAATAAATTCAACTAGCACTAGAAAATTCTCTATTCACTTAAGAGTATAAAACAACTGTTCACTTAATGCAGTACATATGAAAAGTACAGACATATAAATATAGATACACACACTCCTCTAAGATGTCTTCTAAAATAAATAATAAATAAAATAAAAGCGACTGTTCTTAAACATATAAAGAATAAATTGAAGCAGTAACATATTGTTGTGAGCCAACACCCTGTAAGTCACCTTATATTTTACAGGAGACAGCAAGTACATGGTATGCAAATTTTACTGCAAAAAACATTAATGATCTTCAGCTTTTTGAACTTTGAGGTACAAATAGTATGAAAATTCATACATATCCACCACCGTCCATGCACTATTGAAACCCAAACTGAAATCTCTAATTTCCTTGGTGCACTTTGCATCTTCATGCAAAGAACCTGACTCCTATGAAAAATATGGTTATATTACACTTAGTATGTTTCCGCAGCATTTCTGAAAAGCAGAATTTGTCATTGTGAAATCAACAGAACATTCAAAATAATAAATCCATGAGAAGCACACAGCATACTTAATCAATATTCTATTATTGAAAAACTTTAGCATGACTTTGTTCAGTTTGAACATAATGAAATAAAGAGCCAATGCAGAGCCTGCCAATGTTACAGAAGATTAAAATAATTTCTCAGGGCTTTTACACACTTTGGCGTGCTATCATGTCACAGCATTTCTCGTTCAAATCGCAACATGCTCAGTTCCAGTATATCAGTGTGCTCTGTCTTAACAGTAGACAGTTATAAAAGCCCAAGTGCAGCCATAAAATTAATACAGAGCAAAGTACAGAGGAGGGCGAGGCATTTACAATACTGCTGCAATGTTATACCGAGCATTAGCGAAGTGCAAAATATGAGAGAAAACAGACCAAATAACACAGGCACAAACCACAAATCAAGAGATC
Organism: Dicrurus megarhynchus; assembly: GCA_013399195.1. Classification (NCBI taxonomy): domain Eukaryota; kingdom Metazoa; phylum Chordata; class Aves; order Passeriformes; family Dicruridae; genus Dicrurus; species Dicrurus megarhynchus. The sequence continues at coordinate 476,466 of VXAD01000993.1, forward strand.
AGCATTATGAAGAAAATTCAGCTCAGACTATCTAGCTCATTTCCAAACTTGCTGTTTCATATTCTTGCTTCTTACAAATCATTAAGAAAAACATGCCTTACAAAACCATCAGAGAAATGGCTACTGTACGTTTCTTACCAGTGCTGTGACATCCTTTGTAAACTGCAGCTGGCAGAAAACAGGAAAACACAGTAAAAACTGCTTACAGATGTAAAGACAGAATTATCTTGTCATATTGATGTTGACTACAGCAAGCTAAAAATACAGCTACACTGATTTCACTGGAAGGTACCAACAGACATAAAGGGCAGTAGAGCATAAAAAATAACTTCACCCTCCTTGTGAGCATGTCCATCTCAGGCTTGTATTTGCTCCTTACGTTTATCCTGTACCTTTACAGAAAGCAGAATATGTTTGTGCCATTTTGCCTTGGTGCATCCCTACAGCTGCCTGCAGAGAGCTCTGGCTCTGTGCAATGAGATTTCCCTTCCACTACAGCAACATTACTGTCTCTCATTTCCCTGGGCTGCTACCATCCATCCCTGCTTCCTGGTGACGAAACAACGGCTTTATTATGCATTTAAAACAGCACGCCCCTTCCTCACATATATCCAAACATGACCACAAACTGTCAGCTGACTGCAGCTGCTTTCATGCTGTACATCTGAAATGAGAGGAATGATGCTGCAGAAACACTCTCCTCATGTGATTTGTAATTTTTTTCCTTCACTCATAGTAAAAATCAGGACAGGCTTCCACTGACACATTTAATGGGGGGAAGGAACGTAAAAAGATAAATACTTCTAAACCTTTAAATAAATGGCTATTTACGATCTTGATGGGCTGTAGGAATTAAATTAAAAAATTGGAAGAGATGCTGAAGACCCAGAAAACGGATTGAGCAAGATCCTTCTGGCATGCAAGACAAACAAAAACTATTACATACTGCCCCCTAATCAGAAAACAATTATCAATTTATACAGCTGATAAAACAGCTGATATCCCACCTTTTCTAGGATATGCACACATCACACCAACAGAAAATACACCCCATTTACGTTTTTGTAAAGCATTTCCCTGACAATGCTTCATTGACTTTGACATCACAAAGGCTAAATTCCAAAGCTGGTGTGATCTGATTGTAGCCGAAGACTACAGATGAGTATAAAAATAAGTTCTCAGCTCATGACAAAATTTATCACAGGTATGAAAATATCACCTTCAGAAGACAGCATTCCCACAGGGTCCAAAATGAGATCAGCTAGGTTTTCTCCTCCCAAAAAAAGGTATGTTTCCATGACTGCAGGTATATCCAGATATAAGACAGATACTGGAAAGTATATTTCTCCTTTCAACCTCATTTCACCCAAATCACTGAAACAAGGCGGAACATATTTCCAAGAAAGAGAAAGTTTACAGATGGGACTGAGATAGTTCCACAAAGAATATTTGATATCTTTGTTCCGTAACTCTGATTAAGGGCCAACAGGAAATAATGGAACTTAGAAACGGATGGATCTGTCCTAAATAATGTCACGCTGAAGGATGTATTATCAGTCTCTTTACTACGAAATATTTTAACTGCTTTAAGCACAAAGTGATGAGATTTTTAGAAAAGGTTTAGAGACTAACAAATGTGAAATACACCAATACATTTATTAGTACATTGCTTTGATATTTAACATATTTTGCAACCACATAAAACACAGCTTGATTATTACTCTCTTTAATTTCTCTGACAATAAATCATGTGAAAATACTGCCTTAATCTCTAAGTGATTGCAACAGGATACATTCATAAAAATGTCATTAGGGTATGGCTGAATTTTAAGTGTTTATAGTCTTAAAACAAAAGCCAAATCAACCAAACAAAAAAAGGCTTGCAACTTAGAAAACAAAAAAATTTTTTTTTAATAGCCAGATTAGTGATGCTCCTGATTCAGACACCAGCCAAGCTATTTCAATTTCTACAGAACCGGATACTCAGCAGTTATTCAGAAGTCTCAACATGATCGAAAAATTAGTCTAGATGTTTTATGAGCTCTTTTCCACCTTCTCAAAACAATGGCAGTTTTAAAAGACTACCATAGAAATGCAGCAATTTAGAGTGACATTAACTGCTCTGATGGATAACAGCTCTGCAACAATTACTAGAAGAAAATTGCTGCTCTTACAGTAAGAACTCAGCGTGTTTCCAGTTACTGGGTACCATTTCTTCCCACCTTGCAATCTGGTTTTGTTTGCATGAAGTTTGCAAACTGCTATGGTAAAGGATTAATTTCTTACTGCGAATTTGTAGAACCATAAAGGGTTTAACTCCTAAGGTAATACATTCATGCCATATGATAGGCAAAATACATTTTATGCAAATAAAGCATTTTACAAGGTATTTCATTAACCACCTAAAATTCAGCTGAAGGGTTTTGGTCCCATTTTTATCCCCTTGATTTTATGCCATTAGATGCTAGAACAGTAACAGCCAAATGTATGAGGATTCCTCTGGGAAAGAATCATGGCGAAACCCTGTACTTTCAATAGCTCAAACCGACTGCATCCTACACCCCTTAGCCCAAATCCATGAAAACATGCCACCCTATGTTTCACTGAGGATGGGTGTGCTTCACTACACTTCACTACAGGATGAGTAACAACACCAATTTCAACAGAACTATTCACAAAACTGGTGATAAGCATTTTGATGCATTAGACGCTAACGTGCCCAACTCCTTGCAAGACTGAGCTTGAGGCATTCTTCTTCCGTCTCCAACTGGTTTGGCTTCAGATTATATTTCTTTACTACTAAATTGTTCTCTTCCCTGGTCCTAACTTAATCTCCCAGTCATCATGAGTATGGGAACTGCACACCAGGAAAGTTTACAGCTCTCTTAGAAGGAAACCCTTTCTAGTTACAGTTTGTTCTGGCAAGAATGTTAGCAATACAGCTCAACTGCTTTCATTTTACTCTGAGACACCCAAACACTACAGTCAGATAATGTTATTTGAAAAAATCCCAAAAAACACACACCCTTTCTTCCTAAAGGCAGTGCAATTTTAGTATACAAAATTTAATGCCTTAGGCCCAATACATTTTATTTCCAAATACAAGCTGTGTAACAGACTTTCTTGTAAAGTCTAAATTGTGATTAGGAGGGTTGATGCAAATGGTATTTTCTAATGTATGCAGTGCTCAACAACAAAGTTTAAGTCTCTTCTTCTAAGTCACTGTGTCTTCACACCACACCCTGCCTTTCACTGACTGTACTTGCTGCCAGAGCTTTAATATTAACCTCTGTGCACATCAGTGACTGTCAGCACAAAATCTGGAATCAAAAACGTGCTCCTAGTCTCTGGACTAAATACAGCTACTTAGAAAAACATCTCTATCTTTATTAAAAGGTAAAGAGAATGAAAATAGTTCACAGTTTGCAATGTTGCTCCACTAGGTCTGATGCAACTAGATGGTCTCAGGAGGGAAAAAAAAAACCAACAGTCTTTAACATTGAAGCTGACTGTGGGCAGACCTGTAGTCAGAGACACAAGGTTACTGGGGCATGTAAAACTCTAGGACACATTTCCTCATTTAAGTTATTTTTCTTGTTGTTGTTGTGGGTTTCTTTCCTTTTTTTTTTTTTAATTATAGGTGCACCACTGGCAATTTCAGGCTACTACAAGGCCTTGAGAGTCACCAAATTCCACAAAAACTCTAAGTTCAGAAATGATAATGTAGCAAACTCTGCTCTTCTGCACAGACCTCCCAATACACTGAAAATTTCCATACCACCTAACTAGAAAGAAGGGAAAGCAAAGAAGAAAATCTATGCTTCAAATGACTTTTATTCACTTTCCTGGCCATTCTATCTAGGATTTTTGGTTCCCCTACTGTCTATGACAAGAGAAACGTTTCTGTTCAAGTGCAGTCAACTTTCAGTTACTGATCTGCAGCTTCATTGATCTGTAATTCTAAAGAAAGATTAAGACTTAACTAAACTTACCAAAAACACAGTAGTAAACAGCTCCCTTTTATTTCCATATTTACCATTATTCACGGAATGCTCAATAACATCTTTCTGTAAATGAAACTGTAAAGTTCTTTTCAGAAGGCTAAGACACGTTTCAACAGATTTGTACGTTAATAAAATTTAACGGTGACAACACCTAAGACCAGAAGTAACCTCTTACTTTTTGAGGCAATTCCTGTAAGAAAATGTTTTTTTAGAAATTAAACTGTTGGAGGTAGGCTAAAAGTTAGGCAAGACAAACTTTGAGTGAGTGGGTAATGAGAAAAGTGCTAGAAAATGAAAGGTGAAAAAAAAGGACATCTTACCTATAGTGTATGTATGTGTACACATCACATAGTTATATACATCTACAAAATAATATCTACATATATTTACTTATAATAAGCACTATATATAATGATTAATATGCTACATTACAAATAACCTCCCAAATAAATGGCTCCAATGCAGATCATATTAAAGATACCATTTTTCAAAGAGTGGTATTTTCAAGTGCCTGGTACTTAGAAATTCAGTAACTTCTGGGCTGTATTCCTTTTTACATACACAAGGAGCAACTAGCAAGTAAGTAAATTCCAACGTGAACATTCCTAAAAATCCTGCATACTGAGGACAGGCTAGCACACATGTTAGACACAACAAAGCCTATCGACAAGAGTCATAATGATGCTCACCTGTAAATAGGCTTAGAAAACCCAATTTACTCTATGGAGCACCTTTACATTCAGTATTTTCCACATAGCACAAAAGTTTTTGAACAATTGATAGGTTGTCAAAATTTGAACAGTATTTTAGCATTAAACTTGTTATCCAGAGCCTACAAAACAGCAACAATTTCATTGAATACACTTGAGAAAAATGCACTACTTGTAGTTGACCTAAATGTGTCTTCCCATTTGCATGAAGTCAGTGGTACTAAAACCCACAAGATGACAAAATTCTGTCAAAAAAAGTTGACAATGCTACAGAAATTGCACATAGATACATCAAATTTGAAACACTGAGGATAACATGACATAAAAATAATCCTCCTCTTCCTAGTTTAAAAATGGTCATACACCTAGAAATGTTTCAAAATAATCTCTTTTGATAAATTTAAGTAAATTAATCACAAATCTGAGGAGGAGCACAAGAAAACCAACACATACACAGTTGTCAAGAGTTCAAGTTTTTGTCACGGATAGAGATGTTTTAAATATCCTTTTCCCCATCCACAAAGTGACATTTTCAACATCACACCAGTGAACAAACACAACTGACACTGGTTTCACTAATGGCAGGATTTCACAGGATTTCAGGATTCCCTTCCAAGTAAGCACTGTTCACATGCCGCAGAGGGCAGCGGCCTGTGGATTGGAGCACTTCATTGTTACTATTGATGAATGGATTTGAATCTCTGTTTTCAGGAAATTCAATATACCAAGAGGTTCACAGACATATATGGATATTTCTGAAGACTAAACTCAAGGTTTAAAAATAGCAAACTAAGGACAGAAACAAGCAACTGTGTTTCTAGCCGTGGAATAGACTGTTTCTAGTCATGAGCACGTGGAATAGACTGCCAAGTACTATAAAACTTAGCACAACCAGCATCATTCCTGAATATAATGAAACTACTCCATCCTCGTTGCACTAGATATACCATTCATGAGCTCATACTACAATATCCAGTAGCGCTTGGAGCTTTTCTATTTTTACAGCATACCAGTATTTAACATCAGTTTACAATGAGTGACGCTATCTGAAGACATTTACAGTGAAATGTATGACACATGTCACAGAAAACAACTATGTTATTTAACATTCTATAATAGCTTACATAACACAACTTCAGGTTTAAGTTTTTCCTCTATTAATAAGGGCCATGTACCTTACCACTGACTGTTCACTTGGCACTTATACTGACACCTGAAGATTTTTCATATATCCAAGCTTTTTCTAGAACTTCCACAGGCAGGTATTTTTTCCTCTTTTCTTTACCTCTCAAATCTCCTCAAGGAGAATTACCATGTTTTCTTTTTGTTAATATCCCTTCCTAACCCAATGACAACAATAATTTTTTCCCTCTGACCCATCTCACCTGTTGATACAAGTTATATCCAACCAATTAATTTTCATCTCTACTTCACCTGAAGATCACACTTCATGTTTCACCAGCAGAGAGATGATGCGCCCAAGACCTTTTCACCCAGACAAATACAAATGTTTAACTTCAAAACTACAAATCCTGCCTTGCCCCGACTCTTACACTCTTATGGCTACAAGACCGCATTGGATGCATATTGCATTCAGATAATTTAAATGTTAGCATTATTCCTGCATTTATACATATTTTCACAGTTCCCGTTTAAAAAAAACAAACCAAAAAAACCAACCACCAAAATACCCCAACAGCTTTTCTCTCCCACTTATTCATGCAATCAAAACTCACACCCTGCCCCCAACATTTTCTGTGTTGGATTACTGAAATATTTCTTCATCAAATGTTCTCAAAATATCACTTCTATTCTAATATTGGCTTGTTGTCCTAGCTGGAGAGTTCCTGTACTAGCTTCTACCTTCGCTTTAATGCAAAACAAAGTTTTTTGGGTTTTTTTCTTTACCCATTAATTTCATCTGTAATAATGGAAAACAGCTACTGAAACCCATAGGTTTTTCTTAACACAAAGTCATCTTACTACTTCTGTGTGCATTAGAAAATACACTTTTCCAACTAACAAGAAAAGTTACCCTGCTTGTCATCTTCTCCTTTCCTCTGCTTCCAATTAAAAATAAACTAGAGCATATCAATATATTAGGTGTTTTTCTGATTCTTCCCAGTATGCACTTACATATCGTGTATTATTCAAGGCTCTTTTGGACTTAGCGACACTAAATGGAAGACGAATTATCTCACGACATATGCAGGACCTCCGTTCAAATCAAGAACAAATAGGCACTAGTGCAACAAAACATTTACAGCAGTCACAATTTAAAAATTTGGTAATAACCTCTGGCCCATTCATCACATTTCTTAGTCCACTCACAATTAGTGAGTTATTAACAAAGGCTTCATATGCTAGTTTTTGAATTAAAATTCTTTAGAACAACCTAGTTAAAGGAAGCAATCCCATTCATAAATTCTAACATAAGGAAATGAATCCAAATTACAGTAAAAATATGAACAAGACGTATTTTTTAACAAGCTAGAAATACCATGTGAAGAGAGTACTCCCTATATTTGGATTCCCCTGAAATTTCAGGCATGGCAAGAAGGTAGGAAAACATCTAAGGAGTGACAAAGAGATAAATGTTAACCCTAATTATTTGCTGATAGCACACTTCAAAGACTTTGTAACCAACAACAGAACATTTTTATTTAGTCAATATACTCTTAGAACAGGAGCTTCATAAACATACCAATTGAAGGATGTCCTCATCTTTTGGCATAACACTAAGTTCCAATACGCTGTCACTGAAAGAAACGGAAAAAAAAATACATCACAGATGAACATCTGGAGATTTTCAATTCTTGTTACAAAGATAATCCATTTACTTCCATAGATGAAAACTATTCAAAAACTCCAACTCAGCTATTATGACAAATACGTGACACGACAAAAAAAACCACTGATTTCCACTAGAATCTTAGGAAGTAGAGTAGAAGAGAAATCTGACTGAGCCAGTTTATTGAGCCAACACACTGCTTTGGGCAGTTTTATTTCCCTTTTTTTTTCCTCCCTCAAGTCCTAAGGTACACTATTTGTTTGGAGCTTCTCGGACAAAACAATTTGAGAAATCTGCAAATAAAGCTAAAACTTCCCTCTTTCTTTAATTTAAAAATAAAATCTCTTAGCACTCTTTAAAATTGCTGTGGTGATGTCATAATCACCACACCATGTGAAAAGAGGAGCAATGCCAAGGCAAGTACTGACCTACACCCTTCCACTCCAATCACCTCCTAGCAGAAACAACTTAAACAGTCATTCAGATGACATCTGACATACGGATGAAAAACACTTGCTATTTGCAAGTGCTGCATTCATCAGTCTGAGCTGCTGAAACCAAAAGCAGCAGCAGCATAAAGATCCAGGAATCTGAATAGTTCAATCAGTGTGACTCAAACACAAGCAAAATCAGGACACCAAATGTACAGTGTACCAGTTATCCAGTCAAATATTTTACAAACAGTGAAATCCACAGTTGGTTTTCACCAGAAATAAGGTACTTTCACAAGCAAGAGAGAAGCATATGCTTGTAACACTGGATACAGAATAGATGAATTTATTATCTCATCTGAGATAATGGAATAATCTGTTCACATTCATTAAATGTGAAGTGGAACAGGTACAGAGAAGGGCTACAAAAGACTAACCTACAGCCTATTATAACAAGGCGGAAAAACCAAAATGAAGATACTAGGAACATTATTTACAAATCTCACGTGTCAGAATTAAAAAAGGACATTTAAAAAAACCTGACCAGTATCAGCATTACAAAAAAATGCATACAACCTAACTGGGTATGACAGAAATTGGCTCATCTGTACTGGTCAGTACAACGCATTGGGTGAGGAAAGACAAAACCAGCACAAAGACTGGCCCAATTACAGGGCACACCGATCAGCCCACAAAAGCACTGAGAAGGACCTCAGATTATTTCTGCAGGAAAGAAAGCTATCATCTCAAAATGTAATGTGTGATTTATTATGCTTTCTTATATGAAAAATGTTTCTAATTTGTGGTTCCTTTTCCATTTTTTAGCGACCACAGACACAAGGCTGAATTCCAAAATAGCAGAGTAAGGGTATTTGGTTTCACAATCTTTTTAAACCATTATTCATTTTGGAAAGGAGTGTTCTCCAAGTAGCAGAAAACTTACTTTGGTCTTAAAACTGAAGATCAGCAGTGATTTAAGTTTTTAAGTCTAGGAAAAAATAAGTCTTCAAAAGCCTTGCAAAGATTTTTTTTTAAATACTGAATTAAAGTCAATACTCCCTTGTTTCTTATATGTGCACTTACAATAGCATTTCCCATACTGACTGAATGCATTAACAGCTTGAGGAATTTTTAACAAAGCGTTCAGATTTCAGTTCTACACGTGGATAGCATGTACGTATAAATCATATCAGGCAACTGCTTACTTGCAGGATGAAGACTTTGGATATCAAAAATATGATAGCATTGCTCCTCTTGAAGTACTTTTTATATAAAGAAATAAAATTTGACACAGAACAAACCATACTCATTCAAGTATTTTGCATGTTTCCCCTCCCTGCCCTTTTTTAAGAAACTGATTAAATTCATTTACCCAATTTACATCTTTTTAGATGACATTCAGAAGACTAAAGGGTTCCATTCAGGAACTGTTTTAAATATAATTCAAATAACTACTTAACTATTTCATTCCTGTTTGCCTGAAGAATCTTTTGGAGACAATTTGGATCTTCCTACTTTATTTCGTGACATGCTCTGAGGATGTTTTTTAATTCTCTTATCAGAAACAAGAAGTATTAAGGAAGAAATCTGGTTTATTGTACTATATAATGTAAATGCAAATTATGAACTAGAAAGTGTTAGTAAGAACCACCACAGAGAAAGTGATAGTCTACACTGGAACTCCAGACACAGTACTCAGAACACTCAGATATTTATCATTCTCATTTCATTCATTTCGCATTCTGAGAGTTAAATTTAAATGTACTGATTCCAAGTCATCAAACTAAAGCACTAATCATAAAGACTATCTTCTGATGCATTACTTTGTATTAATGAAACAGATTCAGTAGCAAAACTCTGTACATTTCTGAGTAATCCCAACACTTTCAAGAAGAATTTGCAAAGAGAAACAACCGGAATAGAAAATCATTCAAATTCCCCAGTTTAAGAAAAAAAGGGGGGAAAAAAGAGAAGTTGCAAATAGGAATCTGTTTCTTCTCCTATTTAGAACCACAAATAATTTACAGAGTTTATGTTAGCAATCAACATATCTCCAAGTTCCTTATGTATGTAAACAGATAAGAATAAATTCTTAATGGACCAAACCAGCAACTGCTGGCAAAAAGTAGGAAACCTAGAGTTACAAGAGTAATCATGATTAATTTTACAGGACTGTAATTCTAGCAACTCTTTTGAGGTGTGCCTTTGATCTCCCAGAGGAAATAATTAGTGTAAGTTTAGTTTTGCTATCTCCAAGCAGAGGAAAATAGAAAACATTCTAGACACAGCTTGAAACTTTTCTGGGAACAATACAAAGCATGGCTGAATTATATCCCATCCTTAAGTCCCATGGGAAGATATGGGTATCATTTCATCTAAGGCAGCGAAGTTCTGATGTCTGCAGCATTATATAATGAAGACAAGCAGCTAAAATTGAACAACTTTTTAGAAAAATAATAAGCAGCTATGAAAATGGAGCCACGGGAATAATCTAAAAAAAAAAATCTGCCAGCCTGCACTGAGTTTTATTGCAAAGAGCTGAACAGTGAGTGATGGAGAAGCCCTCTCTTTAGAGAGAAGAGAGGATAAAATGTGTTGTAACCTTAAAAACTACTCTGAAGATGAGTAAAATGACAAAAGAATAAGCATTTACACTCATCAATATGTTTGAATGAGTAATTAAAAGTGATGAAAGTACAGCAATTACAATGTCTAGAAAACCAACACACAACATTCTAAGACTACGAAGAAAACTGTCTTTAGTCATAAAAAAGATTTCAGCTGACAACTCGGCCTTTCAAAAGGCCTTTCACCAAGTTGCTTGCACAAGGCCAACTAAAGAAGCCAAGGCGTGCTGGATGAAAGATCAGCTAAGACATGAAGCACAGCAAAAACTGTGTCACTGCATGTTTTTAATGTGAAGAGTTTAAGCACATTCAACAGTGAATTTGTGCGAGACCAACCTATCATGAATTATTAAATCAAGCAACGAAGATAAAACCTGTGGTTTAGCAAGTTTCTGAACCAAAGACTTACATAAAGTGGGCTGGTATTATCTGACCAGTATTATCTGACAATCACTCTATAGTTCCAGTGTTTTCACAGACTTCAAAGAAATCTTTACTGGATATTATCGTAGAGGATAATGACATAACAGACCATCAGTCTGACCCAGGTGGCAGTGCTAATGCCAGAGCAGCATGCACCATAATGCAATTTTACTTGCCATGAAATGGTAGCATAAGAAGTAAAAAAACTTACGTTCAGAACAACTGCTCTGAGTTCAAAATACTGTTTTCAAACAAAGAATGAGAGACAGCTGATTCTTCAGCCACATGAGAAGTACTGCCTGTAAGTTACACGATACACCTGATCTGGAGTCTAAGCTCTCTTTATGGATCAGAATTAACATTTATCTGTTTATCCTAAGAGGTTCAGCCGTAGACTTGCTGATGGTTGTATCTGCTGTATGAAATGCTCAAGGATACACATGACCTTTTGTTACAATTGCCTGTGATGTACACATCTGGCTCGAGAAAACAAACTGTTCTCTCCTAACAAACAATAGCATCCCTTCATCCTCCCTGCACTCATGGAAATCAGGGGGACAGATGCAGCAGTGTGCTACACCATTCCTGCTTGCACTAGATCATCACTGACAAGGCCTTGTTCAGGTGTCCCCAGTTTATCCACAGTCAGCAGGGGCTCAGTTCTACTGAATGGTTCACTACCTACACTCACTGAAAATAAACTCCATTCACAAGCACACCTAGAGTTAAGAATCACTGATCACACAGGCCACTCAAAGATGTGACTGGTCTCTTTCTTGGATTAAGTTAATTGACTGATCTACATGGTTTGCATGTAATGTCTTGGGTATACACTACTGTACAACAGTGCTGCTTGTAAAAATACAAAATAAAGAAATGATTCATGGCTACTGTTATGTCCAGTGAAGGAAACAAAAAAGCCCATCTGTCCAGCTCTTGAATAGACAGCATTAATGACATGAAACATGTTTCAGTCTACCTTGCGCATCACATCTCTGAACACAGTTTTGTTGTTTATAAAAAACCCAAAACAACAACAAAAAACCCCAAAACAAAACCACAAAGATACAAACCACTCAATACATGTGAGAAGCACATATTTTCAACAAAATCTTGAATAAAGACATCACTGAAATAGGAAGATCATAATCTTATTTTTCCTATTTCAAACCGTAAGCACATCTAAATCTTAACACATGACAAGCCACTAAAAATATGACATGTGAGATGTACTTAGAAAACATTCTTTCATACTGATCATAATACAACTTTTTGCCACATAACTCAATATTATATTGGAAGCTTGTTGCTGTAGAACAGAAATTCACACCAAGAAAACTGTAAACATGGAGACAGACATGAGACATGAAAAGGAGTATCTAGACTCATGCATAGACATGATTTCACAAGTGCTTGTGAGATATAGGAGTAGTAAATAATAGTATTTTCTCAACTTTGTGCAAGGTTCATAATTTGCTGCAAAACAGAGGAAAGCAAAGACTTACTGCAGATATTCTGCAGGTGTGCACTAGCATAATTTTTTTCCTTCACCAGATATGCTGACTTCTAGTTGTCAGATCCCATAAGCAAGGTAGATTTTATGAACTTATTTTCCAATTGATTATATACATGTATGTATACCTAATCTGTCCATTTTAAGTTCAAACTTTCTCTATATCACTTCGTGTTATTTGCTAACAAGGGGCAAGCACTAACAATAAAAGGACTGTGGTACAATTCAGCACCCATATTCTCAACCTTTTCTCAGCATTCAGCAAATACATGAAAAAAAGAAATAATAAAATGGAGTGTGTATAAGTGAAAATTTAATAATATGATAACTTTTCAAAACTCTCATAACTGGTCATTTCATGTTTAGTATACAAGAAGTGTGGCACATAATGAAATACTATTATCTTACCTGTTCTGTATTAAAGCAATGACTTGAGAATATGTCTTCCCAATAACACTTTCTCCATTGACTTTTATAATTCTGTCACCTGTAGGGGGAAAAGTTATAACTGAAGTTAGTTTGTCTAGATGTTTTTTGAACAGTTTTTATTTTGTACTTCTGTACTTCACAATAATCAAGAATACCAATATGTTAAATTCAAGGTTAAGTCTTCCTTAGAAATAGCAAAAACCCAGAAGATGCACAATACAACTACACATAACCATACACAGGATGCCAAATTTCTCCTCTTTTCCCTGAACATTTTCAGATGTTTATCTTAGTCTAAACTTTCAAATTAACAACCCAGGAAGTCATAGAAAGAAAACTACAAGCAGCTGTAAGCTACACCAGAGGCTCACTTATGTATCCCATTTTCACAATAAAGCTATCAATGTATGGTGACACACACTGACAACTCTGCCCTATTCCTAAATAAATTATAAGTAGATATAATTCCTTGGGATTAGCCCAGATGGTCAAAGCAGGGTGCTAATAATGCCAAGGTCACTGGTTCAATCCCCATGGGCCACTCACTTAAGAGCTGGACTCAATGATCCTTGTGGGTCCCTTCCAACTCTGAATATTCTGTGATTTCATTCTAGCACTTAACCCCAAAATAAAACCAAACTTTAACTCTCCTTTCATAGCAGCAAATAATGCAATTTTGTGATTCTTCCTTATTATAAATAAAGAACAAGCATTTTGAAAGGCTCCAATTTCCTCCCTTCTCAGAATAATCTGGGCTGTTTCCAAGACATTACTGTCTGTTCAATGCATCTTGGACAATGGTAAAGGGTTATTTCTTATTAATACCCATCAATCTTCAGATCTAATATCACTTTTATAAGATTTCTCCCAGTAGTTTGCTACACCTTCCCCATTAAGAGCTTCATATACTCTCATAAATTAATTGTCAAATATATCGTGTAGAGCTATTTTTAGCTTGTGATGACAAACCTATCCTGTTCTTTTGACCAAATGGTATTTAAGACATCTCTGATCAGAAGAGCAGAAAGGTATCTTGAATTTCTTAATGAGGAGAAAATGGTCTAAGGATTACAGCTAGGGAGCTTCGAAAAGCTACTGGAGGAAGGACAGCTGTAAGAAAGGACCTGTGCAAAGTGAGGCAAAGGGAATGGCTTTTTCAACACTGCTTTAGAAACTGAAAGCCCTTTCTGTGCTTCTGGCATGATCAAATCAAAGCAAGGAAAAAGCTGTTCACTCTGAATACTCAGCCTGACTTGGGGACAACAATGCTTTAAACGCTTGTGCTCGGTGGAGGTTCCCCCCCATACAGACCCCATGGATTAACAAACTACACACATCTGACTTTTTAATTTGGTCTGCACACATAATATAAACATCATGCAAATAAATTGGTGTGATATTTTCAACTTCATAAAAGTATACCTATTCCCCTTCATCCACTGGTTACCACCTTATTTATTGCCTGAAAGAACTCTTTGAGTTTTCTCTAATGCTTCCTAAGCAATGAAATAAAGCTTGATGGCAACAAGCTCTGAACCCTGTCCTGGCTAGGTCACATTGCAAAACTTCCCCAGAACACTCCAGATCCAAGAACAGCCTGTAATGTGGGCTACATTGCCACAGATGTAGATCTTTACTCAGTATTCCCACTAAAAACTATAATCAGGAATATCTTTAGAGTAGGTGATATAATTTTATCTATACTTGTGCAGCTTTTATTTTTCACAGAAGCAGACTAGATTACACACAACAGTGACACAAGTCTACTTGAAATATGCATCCAATGGATCTGCCAAAAGATCTGATGGGGACACACTGCAGAACTGGTTACATAAATGACATGAGCACAGACAACTCTGCAAGTACAACTTTGTTCTATTTCAAGTACATAGAAAGGGGAAGTCAGTGCCTGTAGTGCAAAAAAGGATACAGACACATGAAGGCTTTTTCTAACAGCTCTCCATCAGTCTGGTGGCCTGCTGCATATTTTGCTCAAAGTAGAAATTAAACAGAATGCCCTTTCCACACACATTTTAGTCCTTTAAATCCTTGCATATAGATAAATGACAGCACAAAGATCAAGACATGGGAAATGTAGATCTGTTTTGGCCATTTATATTTCAATATTTCTAGTATTTATGAACTCCCAGATATGTTATTTTTAATGAAATGCCTCAGAGGTTAAACATGGGGGAAGTATTACCTTTCTAACTCTTAACAAAAATGATTTTACAGGAATATTCAAGAATTCTTCAGAATGCACTGTCTTATATTTAAGATGCTTTTCCCTATTGCTCAGATTTGCAAGAGTATTTCAAGCTTTCTGGTGAGTAGCAGCCAAGTAAGCTCCTGAAATGGAGCTCATTTACCACAGGCAATGAAACTTACGTTGAGACTTTCAGTATTACAAAGGATCCTGCAGCAGTGAAATAAGAATTGACGAACTTAACTTCCTAAACTCATACTGAATCTTCAAGTATTTTCATTTGTGTAACCATGAAACAGAGCAAAGTTACATTAGGGGAAAAAAAAAAAGATACAGTCGATTCTACAAAATAAAAAATGTATACAGTGTCTGTATCAGAGGTTAAGCAATCTACCTGGCTGATTGTTGCCTGGTTGTTTTATAATATCAAGACAGAGATATAGTAATGTATTTCACCCTAAAATACATAAATAAGAAATACTGGCATGACCTACTTAGATACAACTGCTAAAAGCAGTGTGTTTAAGAAGAATATTCTAGTTATTAAAAATGTCTTCTCTCATTTGTTTTCTGCTCTTTATTCTGTGCTCCCAAAAATCTCTTCTATAACTAAAAATAAAATATTCTCTACAGATTTCATCTCTCTCAATTTGGCAGACACTGAACAGAGTAGAAATTAACATGGTTCCTCTGTACAAATTCAACATATGCTGGGTTTTATCAAGCCAAAACATTTATTTATATAATAGCAATCAAATTTTGCCAAAGTAGCCTTTCTCTAAATAACTATTAAGGGGGAGATAACCCCCCCCCCCCGCAAAACCCTTATGGTGTAACAAGTAGGATCTACAACTGTTTTTAAACTGATCAACCTAGAAACTTTGTATTTCTTTAGGAAGAACATACAAAACTTATTCTATTCCAGTAAAACAGATGTACACAACCCTTTTGAAAAAATATATCAACATCCTGTAAAGGCACAAGCCTTTCACAGAATAGAAGTTTTGCCATATTTTTAAGAAACCTGTGTTCATAGTGGTATTCATCTATGTATGTAACTTTATCACCTGTAACATTTTCTATTCTAATACAGCTTTTTTCTTCCTTCAGCATTCAAGTAAAGATATGACACAGTTCACAAAAAAACCCCACATTTTCTGCTCTCCAGTTTGATTAAATGAACAACTGAACAGAATTTTGTAAGAATAGAGAGACTTGGACTGCTCCTATTTGATTTAAAGGATGTAGAGTAGAAAAATTTTATTTAATGTAAAAAGACCTGAATGTTTTCGGTTATCAACTTGTCCCAAACCAAAAGAAATAGGAGTTTACAGACATTATTTTCCTTTTTTTTGCCTCTTCTTCATGTATTTTATTACTCTTTTCAAGATAATAAATCAAAAATACTAAGACTTTAATGCTTTAATAAGCAAAACAGTGCTTCCAAGGTGAAAAATACTGGAGGACAACTTCAAAGTTTCTAAAGGAAAGAACAAGGTTTAAATGGAAGATAGAACTATGTAGTAGCAACTTGAACCATAAGTATTTTATATCATGTACATAAACATGCTATTGAACAGTACCTGTGCACAGCCCAGCTTCAAAAGCAGGTCCACCCTCTTTAACTTGTTTAACAAATATGGTATCCATTGGCTCCAGTCTGTTTCTTTGTTTTCCTGAGAAAGAAAGAATATGTCTTAACAGCATTTCATTATACTGCATTACAATGTTTTTACTTTAAAAATATTTTGTGATGTAATCCTGCTGCATTCACAGAGACATACAGAGAAAGAAATAGTAATGCAATGGAAACTGAAAAATAAAATTTTTAAATCTTTCCTTAGAAGGAAAAAACCTAACATTGATTTACAGTTCTCGTCGACCATAAAACTGATTTTCCAAGTGTTTTTCAGAAACTCCAAGATGAGCTCTAAAGTTTTCCTGAAGATTTACCAAGGTTCAAAAAGAAATTTATAATTCAAATTATATGCACATCATATGCACATGCTGTACATATCAGTACATACACAACTTCAAGTTAATCTACAGTAGTTAGAAACCATGTACAGCTGTATTTTCTTGCTTTCTCAACACACTTTTAATTTCTATACTTCCAGAAACACAGGTACCTTTTGCTTTTACATGCCTGCCACCAAAGCTAAATAATTCTTTGTTAAGTAGCCACAGCTTCTGAAAATCAAGATAAGAGGATGGGTGTGTGTACAGTAAAACAAACAAACAAAAACACAAACAAAAAACTCCACAGTTATATTGCAAGCTAAAATACAGTGCTGCTGTTCTATCTTTGCACACAGCTGGAGTAAGCCATTTTACAGCATCTACACAGCTTCACTCATGGAATTATTATGCCAGTGAAGTTAAAAAACCAGAACCAAAGCAAACCCCCCCAAAAAACCCAAACATTCAACACCCCCACAAAGAAAACCACGCAGAAATAATGAAAAATAAATAAATAAAAGAATAATGGCCCTACATAGTCCAGTGCTCACAGAACCAGTGGCAGAACCTGAAAGGCTACAGCGAGATACACACAGTTTTACAGTGCCAGTGCTGGCTTTGATAGCCTTGGTCCCTCCCAGCTCCTGGCTCCAGTTACTATTCCTGGTGCACACTCTCAGCTAAGGAAATGCCACCTTTGGAGGCTACGTGATGAGCCAACCCAGGGAACTTACACAGCACGAAAATAAGCTGAGTCTGTGTTCCAGTTTAGCAGGAAACCCTGGCATAGTGGAGAGAGAGAGAGAGGTTTAAACTACAGGAAAAAGAGGCACAGCAGGAGAGAACAAAGGAATTGCTTTAAAGTGGCATTGCTGATAAAAGAAACAACTCCTTGAAACTGGAGTTATTAGGTTCTAACCATTTCTGAAATGACTGACCTTTGACTTAGGCACAAATGGCCCTGCTCGTGGAAGTACTTTCCCTACAGCTTTAAATGTCCCACCTAAAATGTTTAATAAACCACAGTAGTATTTATTGAATATAAGGTGCCCCCTTTACCTCTTTTTTTCGTTCAGTTTCCATGTGGGCAAAGTTCATCTGAAAAACTTAAATAAACTGCAAAAAACCAGATCATCCTCTGATTCACATTTTCAGATACTAGTTTTAGCCTAATGCCTTAATTGTGCAGATCCTCAAGTGTCCTGCCATTTCACCATAAAACAGAATAGATTACTCATATGGCTCCAAATGGCTTTCTCAAAATAGTTCCAGATTGGGAGCAAATAATCAAAAAGTTTATTTGATAGAATCAGATAAATTCTATATATAAAGCAACTGAATTACAAATCAAGAAACTCCAGCTGGCAGCTCAGTTCCCAAATACTTAAAATTTGATTAGCGGGATACAGCTACAAGACATACAAAATGCTCTTTGTGAGCCAAAGTTAATATCTGTCATTTTTAATCTGCAGATTTAAATAGACACTGAACATATGATGGGTCTCGTCCTTTAAAAAGCCAGCAACATTTCAGCAAGTTTAGAGAAGCTCCAAGATTAATCTACCCAGATGCCATGAAAAAAGGTTGCTTCAACCACTTACAAGAGTGAAGTTAAAATCTGACCTTTTATAGGACCACCAACATCCTCCCAGTACTGCCATTTATCTTTTACTGAAGACACATGCATTTCCAAAAGTGGCAAGAAAAATAAAAATAATACAGCTCCCATGGCACATTTAATTTATCACACCTCAGCTTCTTTTATAAAATACTCTTCAAAAAAACGTTACTGCTGGTTCGCTTAACACTCAAGTGCTGCTTTATGCCTTGTCCATACCTGAACATGCAAACCAAGAGGTCAGGCAGATAAGGTTACTCCCATTCATCATGCAACACATAACTCCTTCAGTACACTTCCCACCTCTGAGTAAAAGGGGAAACTTGCAACGATTTATGGAGACCAGAGACTGCAGGCTTCCCTGACATCTGACCTGCCTGTCGCTACACCCAGACATTATGGGCACTCACCTCACATTTCCACAGCTATTTTATGAATCGATTCAGAAAGCTAATTGCACATTAAACTTGGTTCTTTGACCTACTTGCAGAAGGAGGCTATGTTAGACAGTCGTTCTTACTTCCTAAAAAAGGTCAACCACCACACTAAAAATCAATTTGGGGCAAAAAATCAGAATAAAAAGTTCAGAATGTTGATTATATTTGCAGGTTCATTTTACAACTCCGTAATATCCAAATACAAGTAGAAACAAGAAGTAGTCTTAGAACTCTCAAGCTCTGGTAGATGAATACATGCTCTTCATTTCTCCTTGATCTTTTACATACTTGGATACAAACCAAATCTTTTTTTAATCGGTAACATAAATGAACTTCCTTGAATACATAACCTCAAAATGTACATTTATACTTTGAGTTTGAAACTCAAGTAAAGCTAAGCAGTATTTTTTGACAGCAGAAGCTAACAGTACTTTCTTCAGACCAGCTGAGGGGGAATAAATCTTGTAGATGTGCACTCAATCATCATAGAAATAAATCTCAAGTAAAATGGATTATCTCATTACTCATTTCATGTCTCAAAATTTAACGTTCACTACACTCCAATTTAATTGTGCCTAAATCTCCATGTGGTCCTGTCTGCACCCAATCATCATACAAAAGCAAGATGCTGTCTAGGAATGAGAGCTTAAACTTCCCTCCTGAACGCCACAATCTAGAAGAGAATATAACAGCCCAAGTCTTACACTAAGTTCTCCAGCTCTGCACCATGTACTGTCAGGATTCGCGATTTTTGTTTCTAATATTGAAAAGACCAACGTTTTGGAGCATGCCAGAAATTCCTGACAAGGTGATACAACTAAGAACAGTAAAAGCACCTCAGACCTCTTGTTTGTAAGACATATAAGCCTTATTTGTGCTTCTCCAGTGCTCATTACTGCCTATGATTTTGCCTCCTTCTCCATACTTTTGTAAACAACTTTGTAATTGAGCATTACATTGCAGGCTACCAGCAAACACAATAATTTTTCTTCCAAATCTTTAACTACAAGTGAAAAGTAAGACATCATGCACACACAAAGAACAAAGTGTGAGCTGCCAGTAACACATTCACATGTGCAAGGAAGCAGCACAGATGAAAAGCACAACTTCTGTAAAAATAACTTCATTTGAACTTTATTCCCCCATAAATGTAGCTATAAAGAGACGTAGTCTTACATAACCGCAAAAAAAAAGAAAAAAGCAAAGTTGGTAAGTACACAACTCAGCTGATCAGAAACTGAAAAGTCCATCAAGTTGTTCTTTCCTGTATCAGTATTGTAAGCACACAAAAATTTCTAGCATGAGTAAATGGTCACCAGTCAGGCTAAGTTGAAAGGCAAGTTTTCATCCAGGCAGTAGTGTAGTTTTGCTAACAGAACAACTAAAATACTCCTTTGCAGTGCAATGACTCCCTTCAATGATGTTATCCAAACGAAAATAGAACTTTCTAGTAAGTAAACTGGTATCCGAACTTTTAATTCGGAGATTCAGCATCATCAGAAATAAGGAAATAAAAATAAATCCCCGAGTATATAGAAGGCTCAAGGCAAAAATTCATTGTCTTAAACAAGGATAGTACGGAATCAGGAGAGTCTTAATAATAAAGTCCTTAGTCAACATAACCAGAATTAAGAAAAAGTAGTCTGAAGAAGCACAAACACCTGTAAATCAAATGTAAGACAAATATAGAAAATCAGTTTATTGCAACAACATTTTTCCAAGCCAATATAGTTTTCATAATTCTATGCAAATCCTCTAATTAATCATAAACTACATGCCACCTTCAATAACCAGTGAGATCACAGTAAAATCTACAAATTACAGTTAGTGTCTAGTTTTAACTTTTGCTAAAATACAGGCTTTATTCATAACACATATCATGGAATAATTTATGATCTAACCTTCATACTACCTGGATCTAGGAGCTGAGGCTTCAAGTCAATGCCTTCACAGTCTGACAGGAGAAAGCAAGTCTCCCATTGCAAAGTTACAAGGAAGCTTTCCTGACAAATGTTTAAGAGGCCAGAAGTGGCAGAGTGGAATATGCTGCACTAGCAACCACCATATTTACAAAACAATAGAATTCAAACATGCTCTCCGTAATAAAAGGGCGTATTTAAAAAATACTACTACTTTTAAACAGAACAGTAAAATTAAGACTAGTTAACATTTAAAACTGACTTACATCTAGGGGGTGATATTCAGCAAAGCTTCTCCTAACTCCCTCGAACTTGACGCAGAAATTAATTTTATCTAGGTGCCAATTCTAGCTTAATCGCCTAAAAATATAGTTTGAAATACGGCTGCTACAAGTAACATAACTGGTGTTATCAAATGCAGTAACCATGACTTAGTTTTTACATGACTCTTTACAGACCAGACAGTATTACTGTACTGCTCTATGATTCACCTGGAAAACAAAATGACATGGCAGAAGTTAAGCTATCAAATCTACCAACACACTACAACCTAGCAACAAGCACTTCATTTCTCTGAAGTCATTAACCTTTTGATATAAAACACAGACTAAAACATCTGAGTCATAAAGACTACAAAAAGGACAACCTTTACATTCGTAATAGGGAAAAAAAAAAATCTCATGCCAAAGTGCTATTGCTGACAGAGCTCTTTCTTTCTTTTTGACCTGCAGAGCACAAACCAGCAAGTGTTGGGACACAGTATAACACATACTTTCTTACAAAGTCTCTCCAAACTAGCCACTGCTTAAAAATATGCCATTTCTCCTCTTCCTCAAGCGGGAAAAAAAAATCTTCTGCTCAGGACAGCTGAACTGTGCTCAGAAGTCCTCATAACACAGGGATTCAATAAAGTCTACCGAGGATTGTAAAATAACCTTTTGTAAAACATTTCTGCTCCCAGCCCTATGCTTAGCAGACAGCAAGAGGATGACTTCCACTTTTCCATTTAAGAAACCAGCCCCATGAAACACCTCAAATTAGTCAATTAAGACAGGCTCTTATGTACATCTTTCTCTGACTCAAGGAGGAGGAACATTCCTCTTGAGCATGAAGATCTTCAAGTATGCTTTTGGGTATCCAAAGTATTTGAGCTCCATTGCTTCAACAATGCTGAGTGGCACTGATTCTTGGGATGTCTTTCAGGCAAAGGGAGGGGAACAGATACAGCAGGGCAAATGCTTCAAATCAATCACTCAATCAAAAACCTGTTAATCATTTCCCAAACTACTCAAAAAGAGATTGCTGAAAGTACAGCAAAACCTACATTTATTAACTGAGATTTCATATAATTAAATATAAATCACAAACCTGTCAGGATTACATCTGACTGAGGGAGTCCAACTAAAGATAATTCTGCATATTATATAATCTGCAAATTGAATTTCATACATAGTAAGCATTTCTCCTGTAGCAATTCACTGTGGAAAAGGAGCCCAAAGGTCCCAGACCAGCCCCAACAGAGCTTATTTCACCTACTGCCAAGCACAAAGCAACTCAACTGAAAAACACTAGCTGAAATACAGTGCCAGGGATGAGCCTCTGAAAGATGATGGTAAGTAAATTAGTGCTCTTGAGTCATTTAGCAGAGAAACACCTGGCATTCAACTCTCTAACACAGGAAGAATACACTCTTATTTCTCAAAGCACCTCTAGCATTTCGATTAGGCAATTCCAAGATGGTATTGCTTCTTTTGCTTACTTTTCTGTTAAACCATTTGACTCAACCCAATCTTCATGCCAAGGCAGGGGGAGAAGATGAGAAAATAATTTGGCAATATTGTAATTTGGAAAATTATAACACAGTTTCAACTTAGTTACAAACTCTCCAAAACTGTGTTTTCTCATTACATTATTTGCCATTACTATGACTTTATTCAATTCTCTCAAATAAAACCTTTTCAAGTTTAAAATTTAATCTATGATTAATCTAGGGGATTTACTATAGTTCTTAGATAAGCATAGAGCAATACAATTTTTATCTGTACTAATGAACCTACGGACTCTCCCTTAAATCCTTTGAAATTACACTTCATGTTTTTATTAAAAGTTAAAGATTATTTGAACTCAATAGAAATCACTGAAAAAACACAGATGTGACAAGCTGGAAGACGAATCTGCTACACATTCCAGATGTACTATAAGAGAACAAGGAATCAACAGGCTCTGGTCTCAGTAGAAAACTGAGCCCTCTTTTAGCATTTCCAACATTCAGGTGTTAAAAAATTAACTTGGATCAAAAATCCACAGAAGAGGGAAATTTACTGTCCCATTATCCTAAAGCATTACTGTTACATACCTCTTTCCTCTTACTCCTAATTCTACTATCATATACCTTGGACCATATCATTCCAGCCATCTATGACCTTTCCAAATATGTGCTTTCACATTCATTCTCTCGTTCCTTATCTACCTTGTTCCCATCATCACAGGCACAATATGTTTATTGCATAACAGACTGAGCTGATAGGCCATGATGTTAAAAAACATGGGATTAAATTAAATCCTGGGAGAACACAAACTACATTACAGAAACCAACAGTCTGTTAAAAGAAATGAAACATCACAAACTCCAAGCCTTATGTAAGCAGCAGTAAGGAAAAAGCAGCTTTTCCTGCATTTATTATTCTCCTGCATTTATTTTAGTCTGGTCAAAGCAGACTTGCACAGAGCTGAAGAAGGCCAGGTAATAAATTGCAACTATTTAGTGTAGACAATCGAAGGATAGAAACTTTAGTACATACTTAGGCACATTAAAAAAAAAATAAGCCTGGTGATCAAAGTTTAATGTTCTAGAAATCCCAAAGAAATGTCTGAAGTATCATTAACAAGTGCACACTGGGTATCTACAGAAAAGAACACTCAGTAATAAACCTAAGCTGCCTTTCATTTTTATGGGAAAAGGAGCTCCTAGTTGCTATAGGTACTTCTACACAGAAACAGACAAAAGCACAAAAAGCAAGAACATCATACTAAAAAACAAAAGACAGTGGATTATAATGATATTAGATTCCCAGGTACTGTGTTAGACAAAAAAATATCTCAGTTCTATTGAACGATAAAATTTCTTTCAGTCTGTTTCTTTATGCTTATAACTGTTCTCTTTAATCATGATCACCAAGCCAAACTTTTTTAAAGGAAAGTATGTTTTAGGACAATATACAAGGAACTACCTTTATATGTACAAAACTTGTATTTTGGCATCTACAGTTTTAAGTAATGTTTGAAGGACAAGAAGATACAGAATCATACTAAGTGCACAATTAAATGGCATGAAGTTTTACCCCAGCACCACTCATCATGTGTTGACTGTGCAAGTTTTTAATAAGAATGCTACAGTTTTTAATAGGTACGGGTATTTTTCAGTTTGGCTCCAAATACTCCTAATATGCTCTCCGGGAAGACTTCTACCTGTGAGATTCCACTTAAATAAATAACTGAGTATTGAAATAGGGCAACTCCAGATAATAGGAAGAATGCTAAACTCACAGCAAGCTATCCTCAAAACACACGAAATAAGTACTCCAAGTTATTTACTGGAGTAATGACTCCAAGAAATATGTAACACAGGCTGGTCAGTATAACATAGATTCTCTGGAAAGCAGTAGAAGCTGATAAAAGTTTCCAAACAGTGACCAAAGAATCCACTGTGGAAAATCTGTATCTTCTGATAAAATGCACCTGCTAGAAAAGCATTTCAATGACTTGGCTTAAGATCAACAAACTGGAGCGGCAAAAGTACGAAAAGAACTGGAAAATTTTAAATAATCACTACAAAATATTGAGGGTAAATCTGTTGTGATGCCTTTCCAGCAGATAACAGGGTGCTAAAGTCTCCCACAAGGAGCAGCACGTGCATATGTGAAGCCTCCACCGCTTGTCTGAAGAAAGCCTTGACTACTTCTTCCATGAGAGGGCAGTAGCAGACACCCACCAAAACACTGCCCACAAATTCTGACCACTGGCTCTAAGCCAGCTCCCCATCCATCCCAAGCCAGAGCTCCTTGCATCCCTGCTGTTCTCTCACAACTGGGCCACGAAGGCAACGTGACCTCCACAGTTCTGCCCAAAATGCCTCTACTCATCCACTGCAGCACCCTGGCCCTCTCCTGTGAGATATGCCACTACCCCTCTGTGATGTGTGAGTGTGCAGGGGCTTCAGAGAGCTCCTGAAAAAGGCACAAGAGCTCTCTCTTCTTCATGTGCATACAGTTGAGGTGGTCCCCTTCTGTCCCAGCTGCTGACCATAGGATGTCTCCTCTTCACAGCATCCTATCTCTTTTGCCTGGCAACCCAATCTTGCTTTTGGGCCATCATCTTCCTCCTGTGTCATTCCTGGTTTAGAGCTCGCCTGGACAAATTTGCATTATCTTTCACTATAAATGCTTTGAAACTTTACTGCTTACCAAAGGGAAGATTAATGCAAGCCAGGAGCTTAGGATCTAACTATACATTAAAATTCCATACCAGAACCTAAAATCATACAAAAATATTTCTTTCACTGTTAGAATACATCAAAGAGGGTACAGGCTTTTATCTTCTGCCCTCCAGACTTCATTAGGTGTTTTGATCCTTCGGAAAAATATTCAAGTGCTCTCAATGAAAGGCAATAGCAATAGAGATGCCTTTCTCCACACTCACCTAATCAAATATATAAATGCTGAATTTGATAAAAACTCATCTTTAACAGGTAAGCTTAACCTATGACAAGGGCAAAGCCTAAAGGGCAGGTAATTATAAATTTTCACTGAAAACTGATACAAAAAAAAGACACTTCTGCACTGGCACACACTGCTTCACAAAAACGAAATCCTTGGATCCCCTTAGCTTAGTCTTTCAGAGAGGAAAGCTCAAGCGAATTAAGCGAATTATCATGTACAAATTTCAAAAGAAAAGTGATTTTCAATAGGGTGCTTTCAGTAAATCAGGGCAGGGCTTCCCACAGGCCGCTTTTCCCAATCCCGCTGCAATGCAGGAAGCCGCCACCAGGTGGCTCCGGCGCCCGGCCCCGAAGGCGCAGCTCCCACCGGAGCGGCTCCATCCCGCGGCCCGGTGCGAGGCGCTCCAAGAATCCCTGAGATAAATAACCCCGCACAGAACTTCTGGCCTACCTGCTGCTGCTGAACAAACACCACTTCTGCAAACATGCAAAATGAGATGTGCGCTTTTCATGATTTTCTACTCACAAGCTGCCTACTACCCTTATTTGGGAACAGGAACAACCTGCAGCAATGTAAATAAAAAGTTTCATCCCCTGTATTCCCCCAAAGATCACGTCAAATGCTGGAGAAAAGTGTCTAACAGACTTTGTCCCATTTTGCTATTTTTAAAGGTTTAATACACAAAAAGGGCAGGTTAAGTTCTACTGACACCTACATCCACCTACACCACAGCCATTTCTTCTCTTTCCTGGGGGCCAAGTCCAACCTCCTCTCCTCTGTGAGAATGCTGTTAACTTCCAAAGAATTTGTGCCCTCTGATCTGTATTTCAAGGTATATAACATACTACAGTGCTATAAATAAGCAATAGTTGAGCTATGATTCATAGGTTTAGAAGCTACACAAAAATTTCCAGGAAGTAATCTTGTTTCCACCTTCACAGGTCTCGTAGCGAACCAAATAAATATTTGTTCACTGCTGTTCCTCTACCGAAAAATAGCTCTCAGATAACATTTCAGATAAACTGACCTACATTACATCTTTAGCTGCCTGAGTTCTCCCTGTGAGAACAAGAATACCACAGAACTTCTTTCTCTAGATCACAAGTGGTGTCTTTCCAGACTGGTTTGGCACAGAAGATCAACTCCCTTCCCTTTCCGAAAGAATTTGCTTTTTATTTTTGTATGTCAGAACAGATAAAGGATGTTTCAACTTTGGGGACTGATAAGAAGTAGGAAGAAATTAACTTTTCACTGTTTTAACATGCAGGTGACGACAGCTGAGTAAAACTAGGAGGATGAAATCGATGTATCCATCTGCTTCCAGAAGAAAAACGTAAGAAAGTTCCAATATATTCGTATTTCCCAGAATGCTTCTAATATATCACAGCTACACAAAGAAAATGGAAACAGAAGTTCAGACATGTTCTTTGTCTTCCAACTAAAGGAGGTATTTAAGGTACCCTGAAACTAGGTACCATGCTTTGCTACAATCATAACCCACCAGCAGAAGCAGCACTCAGCCCACGCTGTCCCCCGGCTCTGGGCAGCCCCATCCCCGGCGAGCTGCACTGCCCCGCCAGGCAGAGCACCAGGGGAACCCCACACAGGGCACTCACAGCGCAGATAATCCCACTGCCCCCTGTACCTCACCATCATGACACACTGGGAAAACAGAAAGTGGGACTGGGTTCCCAATCTGAAAACCCAACTTCCTTGAACCAACATGCTTTTCACCCTTTTATGGAAACAGTAAGATATCAGCAAACCAGAAGCATGGATGAGAAAACAGCTAAATACCAAAGACAAACTTAAATTAACCGGGATGGAGATATAGCATAAATTTATAAAAAGTAAGTTCATGTGTGAATTACAAAAGAAGGCAGACAGGAAACGTGAGAGGGAGAAAGCTATGAAAATGGAGAGGAACTGACTGGCATAATCTAGAATTAAGTGACTAATCAATGAGCTTGATGCTCACACTGAAGTGATTTTACATTTCAAGCTCTTAGGTAGTAATTCAAGTCTATTACACAGCTGAAGCATTCAATATATTGGATCTATAAGAGAGTAAAAACAAGACATACCTTGTCTATTCCCATTCTCTTCATCCTAAAGAGGAAGAAAGAGTGCATATTAAAAACTCAATAAATGGAAAAAAATGCATAGGCATCTCTAAGATACAAAGACTTGAAGTGAACTGGTAAGGTTAAGTTTGTATTTTGGTACCTCCTACTTTCTCCACAACTGTTCAACTTAAAGAATGAAAGCTGTTGTTCTGAGAATGTAGAGTAATAGCTATTTTAAAAACAACAACTAAGCACAATCCTATGAAACATCCCCACAGAAACAACATGAACATCATTATGTGAAAACAAATGTACCAAAGCCCATGAAACACTGCCATGAAGCCTCATACTGCACTGTGTGTTGCTGCAAGCATGTTTCACCCTGAAAGCCACGCAGGAAAGGTTACACTTAAATCATCTCAGGATTCGAAGCTACATATGCAAGAGATACAAAATATTTTGTAAGCAATGTCTGAATATGCTTCCTGAAATTTGAAATTCCAAGTTCGTTTTGCCTTCAGTACTACTAGGGAAAAATATGTACCCCAAACACTATTTAGTAACAACCTTGAAGAGTCTCCTTCTGCTGACTGACCCCAAAAATCACACAACTGGAAAGTACTGGGGTAAAATGGCATGCCTAAACTAAAAAATATAACCTAAGTTACTTTCTTGTCAATATTTTGGTATGAAGATCACGGTTAACCTTTTCTACAAAATTCTACTATTTAAGAAGCAAAATTATCTAACTAGGAAAATACCTGCTTGCTTTCTAAACTGTAGCCTTCATAGAATAATAAATATTCAATCAAATACAATTTCTGAGACTAATAGGTCGTATTTGAAAAGTATTTCTAACTATTCACCTCAGCTAATTAGAACAGCTTTGTCCTGAAGGAAAGAAGGAGCAAGGAAATGACCACAGAAATAATTGTCACCTGGATATTTCCTCCTACTTTTAGATGGACTAATTCCAAATTTCACGTTATTTTGCATTTAAAGAAAAATCACTCTGTTTTTCAAATTAAATAAGCTCAAAGCAACTACACACTGCCCTGAGCAATCCATTCAAGAGAGAAAGACTTGAAGAAAGAGAGGAAGTAAGACCCAGATATGACCACTATATAATGATAAGGAAGAGGCAAGTCTGTCCAAGGTGCAATAAATTTCTTGTAAGACATACAAAAGCTCTGCTGGAGCTTTGTAGGATATTACAGAAAGATAACTTTAAGGAACAAAGAAATAAAGAATAAAAGGACTCCCCGCCCCAAACCTGCAACACTAAGTTATAAAAATCTACCACATATTCTACTTTTAAAAAGCCATGATATATCATTCCCAGCCAGTGTATCTCTAAGTTGGACAGTCCTGCTCTATACTTTGGTAAAAATGGCACCCAAGTACCATTGACTGCATAGTCTTGAAGCCCTGTAACAGTCAGTTGGTTCTGAACTACAATCAGCAGCCAAGAATTAGACATGGGTAACTGCTGCATGTTTTGAGTTGTGGCCCAATCTGTCAAGTGAAAAAACATCTTTAGGACTTGAAGTATTAGAACTCATAGCCTGAAAAATCTGGGTTACATGTATGGGAGGCTACTTGGTTTGATGCTGTATAACAAACATTTTTGAAGAGAAGATTTAGCCAATGTAGAAATGCCACAATTTATGAAACACTGAAGTGGGTTTGTCAGTTTGTCACTGGCCATGCAAAGTTCTGTTATCAAAGACAGCTGCAAAACATTAGTTTTTCATGGTATCAAGCCAATGAGATCAGGCCTTGAAAAATGGAATGAATGCTTTGTAACACAAGTGTTTTGAAACCAGCTTTCCCTCCTACATTTACCCTTTACACATGGCAAGATGTCAGTATATTCTGCATCCAAACCCAAAGAAAAGGTTTTCTTTTACCACTTACTTGCTTCTCAGACAAATGAACTTAGGAGAACAAACTTCACATGCAAAAATAGCATGTTTCTAACAAATTCCAATAAACACCTGATGTTAAAGGCATTATGAAATACTTGCTTTTTGCAATGCTAGCTTAAGAAATCTTCCACACACTCCAAATTCAGTTTCTTAAGGGAAAGGAGGCATGGGAAGCAAGGATGATATATCAATGGGTTATTCCTGAATGTGCAGCTATTCCCAGTTTGGTGTGTGTCCCCACAGAAGCAGAGCCAAGTACTTTTGCCAAAATGAAATGTGCTAAACCACAGCCTCCATTTCCAAGGTCATCTTTCACACCGTCCTTCACACAGGGCGGTCCCTCCCAAGGGACCTACCACACAACAGTTTTTTCCAAAACCTATCACAGTGTTCATAAGTTAGTCAATTAAGGCCAATTACAATGAGAAAGAGATCCTTGATTTGTACTTAAATAGCTGTTTTATGCAGGAACCACTACAAGATAGTAGAACTTAGCAAAATATCCTGAATTTGACCTAGACTGAAGTACTACATATATAAAGAACGCTAAAAGAATTAGATACATTTTTATTTTATATATGTAATAAAAATATAAATAATAGCACTCCATTTTAAAATATGGAGAGACACTTCCCTGAATTGATAACAACCAATTTTCACATGGGGAAAGGGTGCCACCAAAAAAAACCCAGAAAACCCTGAAGTACTATTAAGTGTTCATGTATCAAGATAAGTGTGTTTTGGGACTCAGAGCAGTCACCCAGGTCTTGGAGGCAGATCTGCCTAGATCTCCTTATTCGCAGCGAGCTCTTCAGGACAATAAATAAAAAGGCTTTCCAACTGAACAGAGGTTTTATTAGACTAACAACTAGAATGCTGAACTTCTCAAAATTTAACAGCTCAACACCTCAAACACACCTAGGCAGAAAACAGATTATTACACATTTTATAAAGTAATGCCCACTCTTCTCCACTCAATATATCCTCTGGTGTGCAGTTCTTTGCTTCCAAGAAAATTCACCTCAGTGGCTTTCCAAGCAGCAGCATCCTCCAGCATGTAAAAAGCTTATCTTTCAATTCCCATGGTCTATGCAGCTGTGGTGTGATCTTTACCACACCCTGCAGGCTAAGAATATTACGTTCTATGTCCTAGAGATGCCACTGTTCCCCCTTGTAAAGAGTCTTGCCCTCCTTTTCCCAGAGGATTCCACCTGACACATTAATAGCTTTTTCAAACACAGAAACCACAAGCAACAGGAACAGAACTTTGAATGGAAATATTTTCACTAGTATTTCTGAATTGGAACCTACAGTAGGTATTTAAAAAATCAAAAACATATATATCCACAAAGAATGTGGAAAGATTGTTCGAAGGAAAATACTTTTAGATACTTTTCTTTCTCTTCACTACCTCTATTAGTTTATGTTGATTTGTAAAATTTAAGAGATCGTAAGGCAAGATTACCTTGGGGGAGGGGAGGAATTAAATCCAGTAAAATTAAAGGAGCTAGAAATGCTTTACACCCTGGGGTAAACAGTAGAGACTTCTGCATTGATCTAGATGGACAGCACCAGCATCACACTGACACCTGTGATAACAAAAGCACTGTGGCTCCGAGAAACAGGTCAAGGATTGAGTGACTCCAGCTGGATGTTGAAGGGCATCTTCAACATCCAGCTGTAATCTGTCTTACATCAGCAGTGGCTGCATTCTCAAGCGTGAAGGAGAGACAAGGCTACTACAAGATTCAAAACAGTCAGAAAACCAAATCATATTCATCATTGTTATACTGCCTCTGAGGGGTGCAAAACAAAACATCTGTGACTTCTGAGGCACTTACAATTTTGATCAATGAGGAAAGAGAGAGGAATGATACTTGAGCTTACAATCGATGACAGAGACTGTAATTAGCTGGTAACCTTATCTGATCAAAGATCCTATTGAACAGCTGAGAAATCAGATTTCCTCACATTACGATCAGGATGACAGTAGGTGAATTTCATTCTTTCACATACCATAACTTAGGTACACAGATTTCCACAAAAGCCACCTTACGAAGACTTTTAAGTAGTAATTTGGAAGAGCTGTTCTTTTTTTTGCTTCACCTCATGGACATTAAAAAGAAGAAAAGAAAATACAACCGTTCAGTTTAATTTAGAGAAGTACAGACCAGGGCTCTGTCCAAATGAACCTTACCATCTTTACACGTAACTGAATCCTTGAATAAAGGTGTTACAGTATCCAATCAACTCATCATTTCCTTTTCAAAATCAGACAGAAATAGGAATGAATTAACCAGATTCTAACATGTCCAATAAGAAACAGAGAAAAAAATTAAGAAGGCATGAAGATCTCTCTTGCAGAAAAAGAGGGAGTTAGAGCTTCCAAGAAAAGTCTCGAGATTTACAGGTGTTAGGCTCACTACGAACTGCTTGGGTCTCTCAGAAACCATCAGATATGAATGAGAGAGGAAGGACTGACATTTCTTTTTTATAACTTCCCTTCCCTTGTGCCTGTCTCCCTTTGCATGTGAGAAACATACTGACTCCCTTAGAGACATCTAGTGATGGCTTTTTTCCAGAACATATCCAGTCACTTCTTAGTTAAGGAGGTTAATCCTGCTCATGCTGTTTATTTCACCCTCAGCAGGAAGAGGGGCTCTTGTTGAGAGATGCTAACAAGTGCATGTAATTTGTTCTGCTCAAGGCTAAGGATTCCCCACTCTCCTTCCTCTGTTCCACATTGAATTCAACCAGACACTGCTATTACCTGTGCTCAAGGACAGAAATGTTGGGATCACCTGATACTGCTAATAGCTCCACTTCCATATAACTTCAGTCACTCCTTGCCAAGGAAAAACTTTAGGCACTCAAGTGGAGGCTGAACAGCTGAAGTTAACTGGAAAATTGTGCCAACTTTCTTCTGCAAAGCTTTTTCTACTTCAAAAGAAATCTTACAGCCACCAAGGACAGGCAAAGATAGACAACTTCATTGAAAGACACCTGCAGAGATACATGAGTCAATTAACTTCATGCTCCTGCCCAAAAGCTTCAATACCTATTCCCCAGCTTGGTAAGAATTTGTTCTTCTGCCTAACTGGAAAAGCAAAAGGAAAACTGAAGCGTAGCATGGCTCATGAATACCATTACAGTTGATGCCTTTAAAATGAGCAAATGTTATTTGAACTCACTAGGAAACACCCTCTCTCAATTTTCAAATTCCTCTCATTATTAAATGGACTTTTTCTCAACACCACACACTACAGCAGCTTCCAAAAGCTTCAGTCAGAAAAGAGAACTTTGAGCAAGGAAGACCAGTTAGCTACATAACATCTAGATCTTCTTGTTTTAAATAACAAAAATGTAAAATACTTTAAGAAAGTTGTCTTTTAATGTACGCCTGTATATAGCTTGTATATATTCGTCTTTTGACTAATGGAGAGCTGCAGATCCTCTTTTCAGCAGAAAGAATGTAACATAGAAACACAGTCTGTCTTTCTAATGCACATTGATTTTAGGATACTCAGTTAGAAACTAAGGCAAACTAATTCTTCATCTCTTGGCGTGATAGTGTGACAAACTTCACTTTGGGGGGGAGGGGAACAACAACAACGACGAAGAAACCCAAACCCTTGAAAATTAAATCTACTTTTTAGAAGAGGTACAGGCTGTTTAATGACACTGGCTTTGGGTAAAAGAAGAATCTGTACAGAGAAATACTTTTGTGTTCTGCAATGACCACTGCTCTTACCCATGATACAAATATTTTTAACTGACTGACATACTCAGTCAACTCCATTTTATTGGAACAGATCAGCAAACAGCTATCAAACAATGCCACGAGCCCACCCACCTTACAAGGGATCTTTCAAGTAAGCTGGATTTTTGACCCTAAAAGGTACAAGGCTTTATATAAAGTGCTTTATTATTAATTCCACTTACTTTAAAAGAAAACTGAACTGCAGATTCCGGAGGGTAAACTATGAAGTGTCTTAAGGTGAAGCCAAAACCCTGAGATGTCCTCCTTAGCACGACAGTTTTAGGACCAGGCCAAGAGAAAGTTTCTTCCTCCTCCGATGGTGATATAGCTTCACTTTGCTCTTTTCCATCTTTATTTTTTGATGTCTGAAATAGAAAAAGATATGCACAGAAGTTTTAATTTGGATCATTGAAAAATAAAAAGAAAACAAGAGTAAGAGTTCCTAAATATTCCTGTACACTTGAAAGTAGAATTTCTCCCCCCATAACCAAAATAACTTGATGATCACTAGTATTTTCAAATGCATACTCCAAAGCAGCACCCCTTACACCATTGCACCTCTGGTCATATTGCAGACAGAATAACACCTAAATTTTAAATGAGGTTAGATATTTTAAAAGTCAACATTCAACAATGAAAGACTTGAATGAACCACAAGAAATGCGTACAGCTTGCATGTTTTATTTGCCTTCTGTTTAGAGACTATTAGAGACGTGAATTCTGGGACCCCATTTCTGGCTATACTTATCTCACACATACAAGTACAAAACAAACTTCTCCTTCCCTCACAATTCAGGTGTGATTTTCTTGACTAGTATCTCCTCACTTAATATAAGTAAAACAGAACATGCAATTGGTTAGGCTTCTTCAGCAAGACATTTTCCTCTACTCATATCTATGACTTCACGTTTGCTTTTTCCACCCTTAGCTATTTTCTCTGAACATTTCAGTATGCAAATTCTAAACAAAAAGGTAAAAAAGTCTCCTTTCCTTTTACAGTTCTACTGCAATCCTTCCTCTCATGTAGAAATAAGCAATCTTGGATGGGTTTTTTTTCTTATGGGTAATTTTATATACCTACAACTCAAGAAACATATTAAAATACTTATCTTCTCAGCCTTATATAAAATCTTCCATTTCAACTTTCAAAGTGAGTGCCACACCAGCACTCAAAGGCAGGAGACACAGAGAAAGCATGCAAAATCCTATGACCCTCCTCTAAAGATTCTAGTTCAACGATGCGTGAAACAAATTTAGATACCAGAGCCTATAGCCTATTCAAAGGGTATTCAAACAGAAATAATAGTCTTCTTGTCCTCCAGTAGCTCTGCTGCTGTGGCTCAGCAACTGGCTGATGCATGTCAGAATTTACTGCTTGTTTTTCCTCCCTGTCCTACTCCAAAATAATCTCTTTTGCTTTAGTCTTAGAGCTGGAATCTCAAACTGCAGTGCTTGCTGAAAAGGTGGGCTCAAACAACTCCAACCAAAATCTACAGAGAAGACAGAGCATGTCCACTCTAACCACAATGAAAGCAACACATATTACTACAAGAAAAATATTACAGCTCCTTGGTGAGAGCTAATTGACCAGAACAACATTTTGCATTCAGGTATGTAAAACACAACGCATTTGTCCACAAATGCTACAGTTTGCCCTCAGAAACCCACATCTTGCTATGTCCAGCAGGGAGAACCAGCAAATACCAGCCAGTGCTCCAAAGACCAGCCTCCCTACCTCCAAAACCCCTGTTTTCAGCAAGAAAAAAACCAGACAAATCGCGAAGGGTCTTAACACTACAGCCAAGCCAAGAAATGGAGATGCTTCAGAAACAAGAAAATACGGAGAATCCAGAGCAGCCTGACAGGATCCTGCTCTTCCAAACAGCCTGGAAGAATTAATAGCAGATTTTCGAAAGAGCAGTTACAAATATCAAGGACTCAGTCTCAGCCTAGTCTGTCCTCATCTATCATCTTCATTCATGTTTTAAAGTGCTAGTGTGAAACCGAGAAGACTGTGCAATTAGATGACTAATGAACGAAAAATTAGTGAGCACTGCGGAACTGCCAAGATGAGTGGCTTGAGTTTGAAGTTCAAACAATGCAAAGATTAGGGTAAAATTTACATAATCCTTCAGCCTAAGGATGGAGTTTGTTATTGAGGTGTTCCCAACCACTCTGTTCAGCTTCTGAACACAACAGCATTTTATCAGTTCTGCACAAATAAGTGTCGCTTTTCAGGCTTTCAATCTCAGGACACAAGCAGAAACCGGAGCCAGCAAGAACATTTTGATCCGAGTAAACTGGCAAAAGAAATAGCTCCTAGTAAAAAAAATATCACTGGCCTCTAAAAAATGACAGTGATTTCCTCCATCAAGTGACTCACAGCAACCCATCTATTTAATGTTCCCTTGCAATCTTTTGTTTCTCCTCTCAGGAGAACAGGCAATGCATGATGCAAAGTTTCAAATGATCCAACAACCACAGATATTGAAAAATGTCCATAAGCAAATACCCATAGTTAGAAATAGGTAAACAGCAAGCTTAAATGTAGCACTGAAAAATCCAAGTCTTCAATACACTTCCATCTTTTTTCTAACAAAAACCTCCTTAATAAGCCAAAAGGTAATTTTAGCATGTGTAACAACTGATCACTGCAAGTTACATACAGAAATACTGTAACCTCAGTTCAAAAGAGAGCCATACAGAGAACTTCACTAGCTTTTAGAAACAGGAGTTGCAGCATTTCAGTGTAGCAAGAGAACCTCTAATTTCCTTGTAACTTCATGTAAACTTCTAGCATTCACAGAAGCTACTGAACTAAACATTATTCATAAACCCATAGTCAAATAATTATTTCTTGAAAGAGCACCCCAAAAGGGAAAGGTGAACTTCATGCCGACCTTGGACTCCCTGCAAGGTCTGACAACATGGTAACAGAAAAAGCCAGTTATCAGTAATAAATGTGAAACATGTTCAGTAATAGCAACTTTCAGCCACCACTACAAACAAGCAAGAATCTGATTTATAAAGAGAGTCAACATCTGTTGAGTAACCCTGTGACACTTCCAACCACAGCACACACACCAGAATGTCCCTTGCCAGAAAAAGCTTTAAAAAGGAACAAGAAAAGTTCTCAAAAACATAAACAAAACAAGGATGCAAGACAGCAAGCAAGAAACAGATGATGTTTAGCACAGGCAAGTACACACTACTGAAGGCAAACTCCCTACAGTTTTCCTTGCAAATCAAATATCAAGTTACAAATACGTAAGTATCTCATATCCATAAGGGAATCGGTATTTTGGGTAGAGTCATTTGCATTACAAGAGATGAAAAATGAATGCTTCATTTTCATATAAGATCTAACAAAGCAAAGGTTATTGTGCCATATTCCTTACTGAAGACCTGTATGTTTATTTTTCTATAGACTCAGTCCTCAAAATCGAAGTCAGAATGCATACAATCGAGTTCAAGGACTGAAGAATCCCAGGCTACTAAAAATGATTCAAGCTTCATTTCCCTCGGGAATTTTTCGTACAAGGTTTCTGAACAAAGTATCTCAAAGCATTATTTCCTGTTCTATGCAATTGCAAGGACATACAACAGATGCTTAAGTGCATTGTAAAATGCATACCTTGTTTTTAATATTGTATTTAACCCTTCTTTCTGAGCAATGAAAGCATCCATGAAAAATCAGCTAACATCACAAAAAACCACATGAATCACTGGCAGCTTAACATGCAGTAACAGAATTATGTAAAATTGCTAAGTAGCATTAATGTTTGTAAATAATATTATTTCCAATTAAAAATAAGTCTCAAAGCAATAGTTTCCCATTATATCAGTCTAAAGTAATGACTAAAAAAGCTAACACATCCAACCTGCATGCTCTCTAAAGCCCCTCTAATTTTTAATCTTCTGATCAATTTACAGACCTGTACTGTACAAGCTAAAAATCCTTAACTGACAGTCACAGGCAACTGCAATCAAAGCTATCAATAAAGAACAGTTGTCTTGACTACCTAAACACATAAATAGGTATGGTCCAAGTTCCGAACACTGTCTTCATAGGTGAAAAATGGTGAACGCTAGAAATAATTGATACATTGCACTATGTATTCTGGAAAAATCATTCAAGCCCTTTTAAAGTTGGTGTGAGCAATCAATTTCTATCTTTGTGTTCAGTACCCAAACTCAAAATTATTTCTAAAGAAGTGGGGCATGGGACTGACATCCAGATTTACTCCCTTTTTAAACTGTTTTGTTTTATGTGTTTTTTACCATACAGAATGATTCACAAGTAAGTTATGTAAATAAAAGTCTCATTGTCGATGTAAGGATTTCCAACCCTGCATTTTTTGAAGCCTAAATCTGTATTTAAAAAACAGACTAAAAACAAACAAATAAACGAAACAGTAAAAACAAAACCAAAATCCAACTCTCAAACAAACCAACCAGCCTCCCCCACCATCAAACAGACCATCCAGGGGACTTACCTATCAGTACTTCAGTAACAGCATAGAAACAGCCTGTGCTAAGCAGCACCTGCTTCAGCTGCACTTAGCAAATGTTCAACTGTTAGCTAGTCTACCAAGAAAAGTGATACCTGATATAGCAGTTCAGCTAGACAGATCTATGCTGAATAGAAAATGGGCTGATGTTACCCAAGTTTACTGATTCAACAGCCATCATATGATTTTTAGGGCTTTTTATTAACTGCTGACATAGGCCAGAGTAAAAAAATACAGTTATCAGTCCCTAAAATCTTCCTGAGACACTGACAGGATATTCCAAATGCTCTAATAAATGCTCAATTCACTTGAAAACAGGAATATTTCTTGTATCGGGTCACTTACTTTCCCCAGTTTTGGCACCCGGTCACCATCACTTAGCTAACTGTCCTGTTAAATATCTGCTATGGCAGAGAAAAAGGCTTTTGTAGAACAGTCTGGCCTTATTTTAATGTCACAATGAAATAGGTTCTTTAAAAAGCTAACAAAGAAGAAATAAAAAGGTCTTTTCTGGCTAAGACTACAGAATGTGTACAAAAAAACCTGCCTATGAGACAGCCATATAAAAGACTATACAACTCTTTTCTGAGATACATTATCTCCATCCTCATTTGCAGTATAGAAAGGTATACCCAGCCTACAGACAGTATTTTATCTTAGTAGAATCTGAGAAGCAGGATCACTCACACAAGGTATAAATTGAGTCTTCTTCTTTCAGTTCTCAAGTTAATAAACCAAAATTTCAAGGGAAATGGGTCACATTTATACAAGCCAAATACCTTGATCATGTACTGAAACAGTCTAAAGATGCAGTGATGTAATTTCTAACGTGTTTTTAAATCAAACTGGAATGTACAAACAGCATCTTATACAAAAGTTATTCCCAATTGAAGAAAAGTAATTACTGACACAAAGGTAACATTTTAAGTAAATCCATCTTCCAGGTATTCAGAACACAGCCTTCTTCTAAAAACAAAAAAATTAATTCCATCACTTTTAGCCTCAGGAAATATATTAATTTCTTACTGAAAAAAATCACTGCAAAGAGACCAGCAGGAAAACTGGAACACAGAAAACCCCAAACCCACACAATCATTTTAGGCCTCTGTGTCAAATATCCACTTGTGCAAACTTCTAAGTGACTTCTATTTTTACCAAAATTTGTAATCTTGCCCTGAATAGGTAGGATGTTGAGAGAGACAGAATTCAGGCAGGAAAGATAACCTCTCAGAAAATATACTGAGTGTCCTTCCCTCAAAGAAGTGTTTCATCATTTTATGTCCTTGAAAGATGGCTAGAGAGTGTAATCAACAATATTCTCCAAACCCACAAGGATGGTCAGAAATCAGTCTGCCAAATTGGTGAGATACGAGGAAATCTATAAAAATCCTAGATGTTAGACCGTGGATGGTAACTGACACTATTAAAAAAAGCATCTAGAATTTGCAGAAAGCAAAAGAGGCAAAAAAAAAAAAAAATTGAGAAAAACACCAATTGAATATTTAACAGCTGTACATGCTAGACTTGTTAAAAAACTCTTAAGCTGAATTCCAAAGATGCATGCAGCAGTGCATGCATAATATCAAAGCTCTCCCTTCTTCACTAACATAAAAATCAGCATGCACAGTTAATTAACAAATATCCCAAATGTTTCAGTATTTTGATTGTCAAACTGGAGCATTCATTTTTGCATAAATGCCACCCTTCACGTTAAACAAGCAACAAGGTTAAAAAATAATTATTAATAATGTTTAATTTATGTATAGATTTAAGCTGATGGCAGATATACAGTAAACATTAATTACCTGCTCCTACCTACATGCCCCACCTACTTCAATCCAAAAGTACATCCTTCTTCTTGTCTACCTTTAGAAATACGTACATTACTTGGGCATCGCTGAGTGTAATCAACTCCTGTCAAAGTGAACTTTGCCAAGTAGAAATAAATCACTGTAAGTTAAAAATAAAAGTTTCCCTCTATCCAATAATGAGCTGAACTCTCAACATACATCTAAAACACAATACAGATTCACAGCACAATATACTCAACCTAACAGTATTGACCATATATTTATGTGATTGCTGACATTTACTATGTACTGACACACAGTACTGAAATTAATTCACTCCACTGAGAAAGCCTTTATCTACAGAGTGACACTGAAAGAATGTTCCCCAAACAGAAAAATCAGGCAGTTTGAGACAGAGATGTACTGAAGCACAGAAGATGAAAGTGTTTCCCACCCCAGAACATCTCTAAGGATTCCTCTTTGCAGAACGGACCACAGGGAAATGGATCCCACTCAACAGATCTCTGACTGGTAGCAAAACCCTCAGAGCACGAGATAGAAGGTATCTGTCTCCATCCTGTCTGCTTCAGTGCTATATATTTAAGAAAGCTGCAAGAAGGACTTGGTTGCTCAGTGCTTGTAACTGCTGAGCCTGTTTTCAGTAGTTACCAAGAGGAGGCTGCCTTGTCATGAAGCACCTGAAACTGGAAACGGAGATGTAAACAAACCCTCAAAGCTCTAAAGATCAAACAGCTACAGAACCACACTCACCACAAGACGAGATGTGGAGATAAACACAGCCTGAGTCCACACACATAAAACCATCAGCAGATAGCATTAACAGAGACAGATAAAGCTGGTTTTGTCAGGGCCCTCACTCTGGGGTCACTGCTGCCTGGTTTTGGAACTGGGGGCACAACTCTTCTCCATGCTACAGTTCTTCCTGAAGGTGGTGGGGGGGACTAAGGGAGGTGTGGAGGGGGAAGAAAAACTAAGAGTTTCCAGAGAAAGACTTCAACTCCCAAAGTCAAGGAAAGCATCAGCACTCAGAGTCACCGGGGTTCCCATTCATCTCTTACCAGGCAAGTGTTATGCGAGCATGAAGTACAGGATATTTCCTGAGACACCCCAACACTACCATTTCTCTTGTATTGCAGCTGAGTGGGATGCACTAACTGCAACGGGTAATAGAGGCAAGCAAAATGAAGAACTCAACTACCACTCGAACAAGATT
This sequence comes from Dicrurus megarhynchus, assembly GCA_013399195.1. Classification (NCBI taxonomy): domain Eukaryota; kingdom Metazoa; phylum Chordata; class Aves; order Passeriformes; family Dicruridae; genus Dicrurus; species Dicrurus megarhynchus. The sequence continues at coordinate 517,540 of VXAD01000993.1, forward strand.
CAAATCCTTTATGACTACAAGTGGAGACTTACTACAATTAATGGTTCAATATCAAACAATAGGAAAACAGAAACAGATTATTAGTGATCACCATAAGACCAAGGGGAAGATGGGCAACGCCATTCCCCCAGTTTGCCGCTCACCTGGGTTGGTGAGCAGCCATCAGCAGCAGTAAGGTGGTCTCCATGAGCAGCTCTCCCTCTCTCAGCCTCCTCATGGGTCTTGCTGAGACCCCTAATGACATAAGACAATTCAGAGCAAGGGAAGGCAATAAAGATGTGAGCATCACTTGATGGAGTGACCACAGGTCCAGGCGTGTCCCTCACTGGAGCTCACTTCTTATCGGTTTAATGCACTGTTATGGCACTAAGCCTGGGTCCTTTTTGGTGGACTAACCAAACTAAATTCAGGCATGTGTTAGGACATAATCCTGGGAGCAAACCTGCCTGTCTTTTATGACTGTGAATCTCACCCAGATGGAATACAAGTCAGCACAGTTCAACAACAAAGGCAGCAGCTGCCTGCCTGCAGCAGAGGTTAGTGAGAACACCAAATTTTGAGGTGCATCTCAGGACTGAATACTCTAATTCAATAAAAAACATAAATCATATCCTCAAACCAAGACCAGGTAAGGAGAAAGGCAACTGAAATGGCAATACAGAACTACTCCCAGTGTATGAAGTAAGTGGGAAATCTGCGACCTTTCAAAACCAAAGTATATCTGTGCCAGCATGGCAGATGGCTGGGAGGCACAGGGAAGGAAACAGGCAATTCTGTCAAGCACCATGCAGGCTACAGAGCTGGCTTGGGCTTGGAAGGACGACAGAGGGATGCACGTTTCTGTGTACTTTCTGCCTACTTCTGTACTACTACTGTTGTAGTAAACACAATCATTCAAAGGAGAAGCAGTATTTTCAAGATAAAGGATTTCAGTTCTCATAAAGGTCAAGGCATACACAGAAAACAAACAGTAAAAACCTCCATGTGTGCATGTTATTACACAGCTCAAACTTGCCTTACTGCACTCTACTGTTCATGAAAGGCGGCTCTGTAAAGCAGTTGGTGCTCATGTCAGTACATTGTCATTGTCTCACCAGTACTCCACAAGACCTAAAATGCAAAGCTGAAGACTATCTACAGCAAGGATGATCTCAAAAATGTTCCCTCTGTGTGTCTGTTCAACTGAAAAGTTTTCAGTTTACCTGGCTCTGGATTAAAAACAGTGACACCCCAAGTGGTTCTGAGCCTAGCTAGACATACTTGCTTGAACGAAAGCAGCATTCAGCTTCCCAGGCCAGGTAAGAATCAGAAAGAATTCTCCTACTTTGAAGTAGGGAAAAATCCCAACCAACTAAGACTGCCTAGACTTAAAGTAACTTTTTTTCTTTTTCTACACAGCACAAGCTCTGGTTTTCCCACACTGTAGTTCTGATAGCTGGACCTTTTGTACAATGCTCTTAACTTCACCAAAACCAAGATCATGTCTAGTATGACCAGTGCTCCACCACTTCTTAAACAGGATTTCTCCACATTTAGCCCCAAACTCCTGAATTATCCACAAACAGACAAACTACCTTCTCATATCTCCCTTTAAACACTAGATACTACCAAATTTAGCATATTTCAATTAATCTACCATATGACTATTTTATTTTTATACACATATACACAAAGAAAAGTACACTGTGTTGTGTGTGTACATATATATACATATATTTGTAGTAGCTTGTACACATCCAAAAAATGTACTAATTGACTGGGATTCTTTGCAAAGCTAATTAAGTGCACTTCAGATAATAATTTATACTGCCACTGAATAAAAGCCCATTTCAAGCAACAGCACCAAGAAACAGAGTAAAAAGTATGTAATAAAAAACTTCACAGTTTTTTATGCAAACTGTTTTCATGATGTGTTTTGTTTGTATCTTGAATTTGGTTATTCACAACAAACATGGAGTTCATAATATTAAATTTAGTCAGAAAAACATTAACAACAAAGAGAAATTGAGAGCTTCCTTGTTTTCTTATAGACCCATTAGCAAAAGCCTCCCCTCTTAACAGCTACATCCTTAAACTGGAAAGAAAGGAAACATCTGCAGGGCTGGTAGCTAGCACAACAGCAAAGTATCATGTGATCTTAATTTAGCTAAATTGAAAATTTTCCTTCTCTGCTTGTTCTGTCATTGCTTGTTAAGAATAGGAAATTCTTTGTCCTCACCTTACAGTGTAATCTGGAACTATCAGAGACAGGAGACAAAGACAGCATGCTTCTGCTCCTCAGCATTGAAGAAATGTTTGAGGTTACTCCATGCAAGATAAAAGAATCTTCTCAGCAGTCTGACAGAAGTGGTAAGAGTGCTTCGCGCAGCCACCAGCTGTCAAGAGCTGCCTTAGACTGCTTCTTTCAACCTATAGGAAGTTTTCCAGATCCAAGACTATGAGCTGCCCCATGACCCACTCTTCTTCCTACAGACGGGGAGAGGGCAATAAGAAACACCACCTATGTCCCCAGCTAAGTACACTACTGCAAAAACAGGAATGAATTTCAATGAATTTTGTACCCTTTTTGCTTTCTAGAATAACACAGGCTTTACCAAACACACAAGATACCACATAGCTTCCACTACACTTTCACCATAGTATTACCACAAACCTATTTACACGTGAAATAGCATTGCAGAAGTCTTTAAGAAAACCAAAACCACTGCACAATGTAAAATCACCGAAATCACCTGCACAGATCCCATTTCAATAAGGTGATGCACCACAGGTGCATTGAAACTGTTAGCAGCCCTGAAACTACCGACAGATTGCCTTTGCCTCAGTGTTTCTCTCCACTGTAGCCAGAGACTATGTCTTGAATCAAACAGCTATTAACTCTGTAAGGGACACAGTTAAAGTTGACCAAACCACCCACTTCTCCACAGCTTCTCTGTCCCTATGGCAAACCTCTGTGTTTGGACCATGCTACTCCAGGATGCAGCTGCAATAATGAGTAAGGGCTTTGCTTTTGGGCTGAGCAATGGGACAGTGGTGTATCTTACACCTGCTCTCTATTGAAGGTAAGCATTAGGCTGACCTTCCCTTACTGAAACTACTTGTCTTGGGATGACTACTGAACTTTTCAACATAAAAAAAAATATGCTCCTTCCTGTTCTAAAAGCAAGAAAATTAGGTCATTTAGAGACTAGACATATCACTTCATCTCCATAAATACATCATCATACCTGCCGGTAATTCCAGTTGTTAAAGCTTAAGCTCATTCAATTCTGCAATATTGCAGCTCTACTTGAGATTATATTTCATGTATATCAGAAAAGTCTCTGACCTGCCCAGAGCCAAATAGAAGCCTTTGGAAGATCAAGGATTTGATCCTTCAATGTCAAAACCTGACTAGAAACCTTAAAAACATGGTTATTGCAAGTGGGTTGTTATTCCAGAGTTTGACTCCATTTGCAGAAGATTTACCTAGACATATGGGGGAAGTTTTAAGAACAACTGATAACAACAAGTGTGTGGATCAAGACTAAAAAAACATCATAGGAATTTTAACATGGAGAACATGGCTCAAAACATCACAAAAAAGACCAGTGTGTCAAGATTCTTTACCTCCCCACATACGCAGCTCCCCTTCTTAAAAATAACCTCTAAATAAATCTACATACAGCTTGAGATACTCGGTGTTGAAGCTTTCTAATACAGTGACTTATTAATAAACTCCTGCAAACCCACCACTTAAAAACAATCCTGGTCCTGTGTTTCAAGACATTCAATTTCAATACACTACATAACGTGCAAATCAACATACTCTTACGTTTCAAAGCCCTAAACTCAGAAGTGAAAAGGCTTGCCCATTGTAAAGTGAAATAAAATTAGCATACACAGATGCAAAGCCACATACCCAAACACCCAAATTAAATTATGTCCAACCCCTAAATTTGTAATCTATTGTGCATATACAACAGAGGAAGAAAAGCAGCCTTTTCAGTGAATAACTTCTTTTACAAAGATACAATGCACAGGAAAATGCTTAAAAAAGGACTGTGAAGTCATTAACCTGAAAAAATATCTTAAATCTTTATGCCCAGAGATGTCACTAAGAGGATAAAGAGGAGAAAGTTGGCCACAGGATTTTCAGTTTAACTGCAAATCCAAAAGCTTCTGGACCAGGACTTACGATGTGATCATATGTGACCTGCATATTTCCTCACAGTTTGCATTGTGTATATCAGTAAGAATGGTTGATATGGGTAACTAAATCTGCATTTGTTTCTCTGTCTGGAGGTTGGAGTGGGGAGAGAGAAGAAATCTATTTTAACACAAATCTCTTTGCTTTTTTAAGAACTACTTGCCTTTGCATGCCTATTATTGTGGCTTGAATTGCTCACTGTTGCCAAGTTATTTCCCTGTACTTCGGACATTACAAAATGTTTCTTCAGCAATGTGAATTCCCACAATGAGTTAAGTCACCAGCTATTTCATGCAATGATTTTACACTTTTTGCTGAAGCTGAAAACCCTGCACTGCTACCAAGACAGATTTTTATCATATTGCCTCCCTCCCTTTCGGAGGCAGCAGATGAACAAAAGTAAGAGCACAGAAAGATAACATAGATATCACATTTCAAAACCATTATCAGCTGCAAATATCTCAGAAGGAATGCAGACACCTTTGTTATTTCATCCTCCAAGTGACACATTTGGAAGACTGAAAAGCATTTTTAACGTTATTGGAGATTCTCCAGAGGAAGGGAAATAGCTGCAGTGCAGCAGCTGCTGCAGCACTGCTGCGTTCTGGGATGCGAGAGCCGGGCTTGCACCGCAACGTCGCATTCTCACACGCTGCCTGCAACAACGAACTCCGCCCAAAGGAACAGAAATCAGACACCTTGGCTGCTACGTCACCACATACTAACAAACCTACATGTACATCAAAATAATCTTTGATGAGAAGGTTTCTCCAAGCCCAACAAGTGCAATGATGAGGCCCACCTTGTGCACTGGAATTTGACCAATTCAAGTTTACAGAACCTGCAAAATACTTATCCCTGGCTGAAAAACCCAAGATTTAAGTATTTACATGGCTAAAAGAGCATTATCGTTATTTTTAGAGGCTAGGCTGCAGCAGTAAGATAAAAAGAAGAAGCCTGATGCAGTTCATCAAAGAACCAATGAGAACAGCACATGAGAAGATCTGATCTCTCTCCTCAAACTAACAGAAGTCTGCTCAGAGCATAGTGCTGACCTATGCTCTGTGCTGGTAAGAAGACAACCTACATTCAATTTGTGGTATACTGTTTCCTATCTAACACATGAAAGAAAGGCATTTGTGATAAAAGGAGGGCAAAAACCAAAACCACTGTATCACCTATTTTATATTACCTACCAGTACTTCTTCCAACCATCTGAAGCAGTGGTATTTATTGTTTTAGGCACACTTGCTCTACTGTATCTCACCATGGCCACAAGGTCAACTGACATACCAGGCATCTCCAGATTCTGCTCACATGCTGAAGGCTCATAAAGGACATCCTTACAAGGACAGAGGGAGTAGCTCCTACTGCATTTTACTGAGAATGAGCAGTAAGATGTTACTGAGGAAAAATATTACCTACCTCTTCTGTACATTCATTGAGGAACTCCTCTTGGACCACCTAGCATGCTAAGTTATGATTCCAAGACTACAACTCCATAAACATCAGACTACCATATGAAAAAAAAAAATTGCCTTAACTTTTTAAGGCACTCTCACTCTTTTATTTTTCTTCTTTAAGAAAAAACACTAAAAATTCCTTGCTTACTAAGATCAGACTATATTAAAAATAGGATTAATCATCTATGATACTGTCAGGGCAGTCTGGATAAGTACAAACATAAATTTGCATATAAAGCGGTATTTACCAAGGTCCACCACAGGATACTAATCTTTTACCTACTACTCTGCTTCACTAATTCTACATTTGCAATCATGTTGAAGTTCTGAATTGCCAGTAAGACACTCACACTTGAATCTACCCCATGTCCCACAACACAACTGTCATAGACAACATAAGCAAGAAGCAAGACACTTGGGTACTTTGCAATAACTCGTTTGCAGAAATATTTTTAAGACAAGTTGTGCAGTTCTCCCATGAACAAAAAGAGAAAGATGAAAAACTGCAAGCAATCATACTGTCACTGAAGGCTTCTGAGTAATTATTTATAGATCACCATGTGATAGACATCAATCCCATCCAATGTTTGGACTACAAACTGTAATTCACTAATGCCAACAGAACTTCACTGATTCACATCACAAAATAATTTTATTTTAAGGGGTTTTGTTTTAGTATGAAACACAGCATATCCTTTGAAAACATTCTAATACACAACAGCTTGCTGTATCAGAGTGCAAAGGGCAACTGTGCCCAACCATACTAACTTTTATGTCGCACTATGAAAAGACTTTTTCTAAAATTTAAACCACCATGGTAGACAGAAGAAAATATCCCTGCTATTTCATGCTTGCTCACTTCCTGTTTTAAAAAATAAGCTTGGGGAAATATATGCTGCAGAGCCACGGGAGTGGGTGGTGAACAATAAAAACAAAAGAAATCCTTAGAATGACTGCAACCTAATTTGAGATATTATTAGTGACACAAACTTCAGAGGTCACCCATCTGCTTTCTCACCAGCAGCCTGCTTGGGCACTGTGAGGTGGGAAAGGTGGAGAGCAGCACTGCTATGTGGAACAGCGTGCATGTCTCCCCAAGCCTGGCAGCTTCCACTCCTGCCCTGGCATTTCAATGCAGCAGGAACAGAATAGCTGAACTGTACTATCCCATAAATGAACTTCCAGTGTCATCTCAAAGAAAAGTATCAGCAGCAGTTCATTAAATTGTATAGTTTACAGAGGCTGGACTTTAATTGAAGTAAAAAAACAACCCCCAAACACACATAACAATTGCAAAGTCTATTTAATAAAATCTAGCAAGATCAAACAGCTCAGCAACATTACTACCTCAAGCATGCAATTAATCCAGGGTATACTGATCTAAAGCTTGTTTCCTCTTTCCAGATTGGTAAAAAACAGTTTTTAGATTACATGAGCCCTGTTCTGTATTGGGTTGAGGGGTTTTTGATGTTTTTTGTTTGAGGGGTTTTTTTGTTTGAATTTGGTTGGGGGGGTTTGGTGTTTGGTTTTGGGTTTTTTTTGGGGGGCAGTGTTTTGGTTTTTTTAGAACCATTCACTTCAATATGCTCAAAACCCAATTCTCTTTTCCCTTCCCCTCTAGTTATATCAAATGCACTTTAAAACTTTGCAGGACTGCCCACATCATAAGCCCTATTTCTTCTTGATGTCTGTAAAGTATGGTAAGCAATTGTCACATTGCATTTGACTGGACAGGAGAATTCTTACATATATGTAAGCAAACTAGATCAAACAGTTGGGCATCTGTAAAAATTAAAAGTTTAAGAGAATGCATCATGTTTTCTCTGGTTTTTTAAATTCAACAGAAGATACTTTTTACCTGTAACATTAACTAGACTACTTGAAACACCCACACACCATCAATCAGGTTTTGCACCATTAACAAAAGAACTAAAACAATACCCAAAACAAACAAAAACCAAATCCAGAGCACACCACCATCACCTAACTGTATATTTTCCTGATTAAGAAGCTTCAGTACAGATGTGACATACAGGGATTGCAGGCATTTTTAAATGGCAGATTACTTCAAAGGACCTCTATGGATGGTGGAAAAAAATTCTGAATCACCTGCTTCTAGTTACTGTACTGAAGCTGCAACTTTATAAGAAGTGCTTACCTTCCACTTACACCAAATAAAAATTAAATAAATTTTCTTCAGTGACTGGCTGAACGTTATATGAGAAATACAGGTAACAGCTAGAGTAACTTTAAAGCAGTATTACAACTGCATACATTATTTAAAAACCTTTAGCAAGTGGATTCCTTTTTAAAACATTTTCATTCAGAATCCAGGCAACTTTATTTGGGTTTTTTCCCCTCCAGTTCTACAGCAAGGTAGGGAATTAGAATTAAATCTGTCCATATTAAGAACTGAATAGCATCCCGTGATTTATTTAATCCTGTATATTCTTTTAAAAAGCCAAAAAGGTAAAAATCTCTCCCTCACCCTTTTTACAATCCTATTCATGATCAAGTATTTTGAACTAGCCAAGATGCTCAGTCTTTTTAAAGCAGGAAAACATAGCAGCTTTATATTTATTAACAACTTAGTTTATCTTGGCATATCTCCCCCTTCCTATTTGTGGTATTTACCTTTTTGTGCAATTCATTTAAAAAAACCCCTCAAAGCATAAGACTCTAAAGAGAACAAACTAAAGTACTCAAATTGTTTAAAAAAGCAATTACATAGTCAAACCATGCTTTGTATGCTTATTAACTCTAGAAAACTCCTTAGTAAATAGCTGTATTTCCAATAGCTCATCCTCAGTAAGACTGGGGGTGGGGAGAAGAGATAACCGGAGCCTTTTTGTTTTCCCCTTATACTAAATTATATAATCACCTTGTATGTAAGGATAAGCAAACAACAAACCTGATCGCTCCATGCACAGTACAGGTTACATATGAAACTCCAGTTGTGATTGATCACGCAGTCCAAAATCCTGAACTGGGCCATGTCTTGCTGTAGTGCAGAGTGCTGCTGTGCTCTGACTCAGCTTTTGTCCGGGTGATCCTCGAGGATATGAGAGCTATGCAGTAACGACATTCAGGAACAAGGACTTTCCTTCCTGTTCAGTCTCCCTTCCCACCCCAACTATGTGTCAAGTCAACAAGATAAATTAACACAACTGCGTAACATTCTTCAAAATAATACTTCCGAAGCTGACAAATTATGCATTCTTGAGAATATATGGGAAACAAGAACATCCTAAGAAACCACACTAAAGCAAACAGAAAGGCGCTTTCAAACTGCGCTTATTCTTTTCCCTACCCCCTTCATTTCTGCTCCTGCTGAAATCACTCTAAATATCAGCAATTTAGTGTCATAATTCATATCATATGAATCTTAAAACTTCCTTAGGCACAGTTGCGATTATGGCTCCCCATATTGTACACAAGATTCAAAAGCTTAGGATGCCTCTTTTAAAACAGCACAATACAAGCAACTTTTCAAAGTTAGGAGAACGTCACAATATTCATAAAAATTGTATGGGTTTATCTACTTTGTACTCTTAAAACGGCAGACTTCTCTTTAAACCTGCAAAAGTACTGTTAGCATTGCACAGAAATGCTGGCTGCCTTCTGTAATGAAAGATGACAACCCTATTAGTCAAGGCTGCAACACCACAGGGATCCTGAGAAACTGAAGAAATACTGGAAAAGTTTCTTCCTTCCTTCATGTATTCCTTTTTTGCAATCTGCAAACAACAGTTCCATTTTAGCATGAACCTCACTTACTGTATCTTGACTGCTTACCTAGTATTCCCATTCGAAAGTGAGATTCACAGGAAATGTGTTTCTGGAGAAACATACACATTTTATCTGGTGACTACATGAACCAGACTAGTCACAGAACCAGCTTAGAATAACCTGCAGTTTAAATTATCTAACAACATGCGTGAGATGCAAGAGACAGAAAACTGTCTTGGGAAAAGATGGAGGAACAGCTACAGGAACAAGTGGCCAATTTAATTCACCCTTTGGTTCAGTAATGGCCAAAGGACTGAAAAGTACTTCAAATGTCAAAGAAAATGTGTGCTATAAAAGCAGTCTGGAAATAAAACAAACTTGTACAGGAGGGTCAAACAAATGGTGTGGCCAAAGAGCAGCTCTAACTTTGAGACAGTTATACAAATAAGGCCTCATTTGTTTTAACCAAACCAAATTAAAAAATCGTGTTCCAATTTCTCATCCGAAGGACCCTGGAAATTAATACCCGAGTCCAAGCCAACCTATTCCCTTCTTGCCAATGTGAATAGTCTGAAAACTTCCAAGACTCTTTTGTGTACAAAAAAAATCAATTCTGGTTCATTTTAAGATATATATGACAGGAGATTCTCTATTATCTTTAAAACACCTAATTGTGCAAAAGGGAGAACAGCAGTATCAGTGCAACACAGCACAAAATGAATGTGTTCTCAGGTGAAAAAAAAAAAACAGAACAATAACATCTCAAACAAGTTAGATGGTCTGTACTGAAGCAGGCTGTGCTGACATGACATGTGGCTATAAGAAACGTCCTGCTTAGCAACTATTACTAGGTGGAACAGATACACTTCCTCACAAGAGACACCGTAACTATCCAAGCTTGAGAAATCTTGGAGAGGATGTCTGGGAAGGCTTTACGGAGCAGGGGGTTACTGCAGAGATGCCAGAGGAGCCTGAGGCAGTGAAGTCTCCAGGACAGCAATGCTGGAACGAGGAAGGACCCGGCACCCTACAGGACTGGCAGCAGGGATGCTGGCAGAGCATGTGGGGCAGCCTACACATGGCTGGAAAAGCAGCCAGCTGCACATTTGTTGGACTGTGGAAAAATGCTGTCATCAACTAAGTAAGGCAGAGAGAAGAGGGAAAGTAGATCTGGAAAATTAAGAGAGGACTTCTATACCAAAATCAACATCAACCAAGTTCTTCTTGAACAGTTATTTTAGTACAATTCTGCAGTGATTGGTTTTACAATCAATTATCTACTTGTAGATTCATGAAATATCACTCCATATATATTTCCTATGAAGCACTCAATCTCCTAAATAAAGTATTCAACATATTATATTAAAAATCTCCTACTGTACAGTATGTTATTGTTAAAAAAACAGCAGTTACAACTCAATCAAATTTGTGTAATTCTTTCCATAAAGTCAGCAGCCATTATTTACCCATTACTTTCCATTCATTTTCAAATCTGCTCCAAGGAAATCCTGAACCCATTTTTTATCTCCTACAATCTGGACAGTGTTTATACACCAGTGCAATTTATGCAAAAGTGTCTAAATACTGCAGAAAAAAAAAAAAATAGCAATACAGAGCAGTAGGAGAATATTTTAAGAAACAGTCAGTCTTGGCCTGTCAGCTGCTGTCAAAAGTTAGTACTGAAATTCTTGTAAATTCCAGTAGGCACAAGAATGAGGTAAGGACCAAAGTTCTTGAAAACTAGAGTCTTTATTGAAGTGCCTCAGATAAAAGGAGTTCACAAACTGCTGCAAGAACAGCCCCTTGAACAGTAAATTGCAGTTATTGCTTAAAATGGACTGTCTCAAAGTTTTTCTCCAAGTCAGTCTTTATACTTGTAAATTTGAATCTGCTGTTACTGAAAACTGTTCCTGATCATCATCAGCCAGCTTGACCATTGCGCTCATTTACAAGAGACAAATCTCCTTCCTGGCACGATGTTAAACCAAATTCCACTAGTTCAGTACTCCCCTGTTCTCACCTTATTTTCTTTACTATTAGTATGTTTTTTGGGAGACTGTTTTTATTTCTCCTAAGCATGGTTACTCCATATGAAATTTCCTTAAAGCAGGCACATGAGAGGGCTTCCCTTTTTGCCTTCAACATTCAATTTACAAATGCCTTCCTTCAAAAAGTTTAATACAGAAGCCAAACTGAAAAAATTTTTGTTGTAAACATTAAACTTTTTAAAAAGTTTTGCTCAAAATTTAAAAGCAACTGAATTTCCAATTTGGAGGTCAACAGAGCATTTAAAGATGCACCCATAGCATAACCAGAGAATGACAGATGACATACATCAACATTAGCAGGCACCAAAGGACTCACCATCCAGAGACAATTTGAGTCCAGGACTCAATTGCCCAGAGGTCTCCTTATCACACACTGAGCTTTGACTGAAAAAGGGATGATGATGACATCCAGCTTTTGAAGTTCTACTGCTGGTCAGCTTTCCACCCCTTAAAATAATGAAGAGACTACTTAGAATTCTGAGAACACAATAAAGTTGAACCTCAATTATGCAATTTATTAAATAAAAAATCAAGAGCCTATCCAATGTCCTCTCACATCTGTTGCCATGCCCAGTGTTTTCTCCTGGTGTTAAAAACCAGGTTTAAGATCTCAGTATTTTGAAGTAACTAAGCTAAAAACAGGTCAGAAACAACTTCTTCAACTCTTTCAGAACTGTCTTTGTATGCAGATTCTAGAAGGTTAAAAAGGAACAGTAGAAAAGAGGCACAATTTCCCTAAAATTGTGCCCTTCAAGTATCTAGACTTCTAAAACCTGCAGTGAACTTTCTGAAACAGCTCATGCTCACAGAAAGGAAGGGCTTCCACTGTCCTGTAACTCCGGATACTTTTTGTACACGAGCAAATACGCAAGCCATGCACAAGGGTCAGCACATCAGCAGCACACAGTGCAGCGTGTGCCAGAGAGATCAAGTCTAGAACTTGTGACTCAATTCTTTGAAAGGGTAAATCCTTTACCAACAAAGTGTGGACTGATAATGATGATGGTGAAGCTCTGGTGGAAATCTGGGGGGTTTTCAGCAAATGAAATTGAGAAGAAGAACAAAAAAGGAAAAATGTGTCTGAAGAAAAAGTGTATTCATTGCTCAGGTCACAAAGACTGACAAGGAAAAAAGTTCCTACAAACCAAGTCAACAGCAGGAAGAGGCTGAAATATGATTCCATTCTGAATTCTTTCCTATCATTGAAATTGTTACAAAAACCCATGAACATTAAAAAAAAGGGAGAAACAGTAAATGCAAAAACCATCTCTCTCCATAGTGGAAAAAAAATATCTGGAATATCTCCTTCCCTCTATATCAACTCCTTTTTAAGATGCAACACAGTTCATAGAGTTAGAAACACAACAGATCTTTAGGGGGCAAAAATGCAGGGTACAATGGCTAGCACAGTACCATTTCAGGCTGTTTAACACATGCATACCACTCTGCTACAATTATACTAGTATTCTGGTCCAAGAACCAAGAAACTAAGGGAGTACACAAGAGACTTCACTCTTCCTTCAGAAACTAAGGGCTAAATAAGGTAACTGAGATTAGCATAACTGTAATTTTTCTTCTGCATAAATGCAACTTGTATTTTATCAGTGTATAAGCTCATCATATGAATCCAACAATGTATTTTGTGATGCACTTTGTAAACACATCAGTCCACCACCCTGCAAACAAATTCACAGTATCTAAATCATATAAAAAGAACTGTACTAGTAATTGTTTTAAAAACTCATGCAGTGAGGTACTCATCACTTTGGCTGCCTAATTCTTCAAAAATTCTCCTGCATCCACTCTCAAGACAACTTCACCATCATGTTTGCTTTCAAGAAGGACACAGATAAGAGGACTGACCTGTCAAGTGTCAGTTTGAGTCAAAACTCAAACGACAAAGCAAAGTCCTTTTCTCTTGAGTAATCGGTTCGGTTCACCAGTTAAGCTCAAGTACTGCCCACTTCCTTGCATTTTAGCCATAGCTATTTTCAGTGGACTAGTTCTGTGTTTCCTTTCTCTAACCAACTTCTAGCATTTTCTCTTCTTTATCTGACATATTCAGCCACAGATCTCTCTGTTTCAGCGAACAATCAACATCCAAACAAAAACTGACTTTTTACTAGCTTCAGCTACAGGAAAGTATAATTTTGCATGTTATCCCATAAAAATGAATATACTGGGTATAAAACAGGATCTGATTTCTCAAACTGAACTGTAGCAAAGCAGCTGGCAGTCTTTAGAAACTGGAAGCAAGCTTCTAACACTGCTCTATTTAAGAAATGCACAGCCAAGTTTAGTGGGGACTGAGTAAGAAATAAAAGCCATGTGTACTCTTACGCAAAGTATACTTCTGTCACACCCTTAAGCACTTGGTAACATTTACCGTGTTAATGAAATCAAACTCCTGAGAACATGTAAGTTTACTCAAGCTATCATCACTGCTACCTACAAGCTCTACATCTCCCAAGAGCAGATCACTTGCTTTCCACCTGCAAGCTCCTGGACAGCAAATGTACTGCTCCAGTGGAAATTTCTGTTTGTCTAACCCAGTGTCCACACAACTATATCAGTTTTGTTTCAGTGTCCACTTGCTCTTACTATCCTTAGTTTTTTATGTTGGCAGAGGATGAAAACAGCAGAATCTAGCAAAAATTTTACAAAAGTCTATTTGATAAATGCATTTTAAATCACTCTAGTACTACTCACCTGGTTATTTTACATCATCTCCAGTCTAAGACAAAATGGAATGTGACTTAATTTGAACTTTCTCTACATGGTAATTTTTCATGTCTGAGAAAAACATGGAAAAAAAATACTGCAATGCTTATTCCTACCATAATGTTCCACCCACCACCACTTAACCTGTCCTCATGAAAACAACAATTGTAAGATACATTACTAATTGTTTCTAGATTACGTCTGAATCTCTAGAAGACACTGTACACACTGGCAAATGATGCAGCCATGATCAGGTTAGGAAGCAGGCAGGTTTTCCTTTTTTTTTTTTTTTTTACCCCCAGGAATGATGGTAAAAACCTCTAAATTAAATCACATCAAATGTAATGGCTTTGGTATCAACAGCACACATACAGTCTTTTACAGAAAGGTTTTTCACTGACAGTGTTAGTGATCCTATGTGAACCCACAAGCATTCACAACTGGCTTGAGCACCACCACAGGAAGAATTCTAACAGGGACTTCCTTTTGTCTTCCCATTCTTCATTACACTGCAGTGCCATGCGATCAGCTCTGCTATTTTCTGATCCCAGCACAAAGCCGGAACTAGGTACGTTATTTGCCTGCTTAAGACTGGGCTTCAGAATCCTAAAATTTCCATCCTTACATACATTAATGTCTTTAGAAACACATAGGAAAATGTAGTGCTAGCTCTGGTGATCATAGAGAAAATCCTTTCAATTTACTGGGACATTTATTTAGACAGCAAATATATTATAATACAGTTAAGTCTTCTCAATAATCTAGCAATCTCTAAACACAAGGCTAGGATAAAGCTAATCAGCAACTGTGAAGCACCTTAACTTACAGCCCAGTACCCTCTTATTGAGACCAGGGGGTGTTTAAAAGGCTGAACTGTTTATGTACAGAGAACTGCCTTCCTGAAAGACAACCCCAGAAAGCAACATCCATGTCACTGCAGACACAGCGTCAGCCTGACCAGGACACAGCCATATTCCTGCTTTCTCTGCATTCAGACTGTAAAAAGAGAACCAAACTTTAAAAACTTGTGTTGGTAAACAACCAACTTTTGTGTTGGTAAACACAAGAACTATTGAGTATTAAGACCTTTTCAACAAAATCCTCCCATTTCCATTAGAACAGTAGGTTCTCAGTACTTGACTACATCATCTACTTCAAAGCACAACTCTGATATATAGAGAGTAACAGCAAAACTTCCTTCAACACCAAATTTTGAAGTTAACACAGCCTCACCTAACAAGGCAATCAGAATAGCTGAGCTCTTCCTGAAGGCAGCTAAAATGAGAAAATAAAATCTTCATTAAAATATAATTACTAGAGCATGTGTGAAGCAACTAGAGTTTATCAGCTAGCAAAATAATCACCTTTGCTTCCCCTGTCTTCCTTTTCCCCCCAGCTGGAAGGCAGTCTACCAGTGGAACAAGAAAGGGACTGTACCGAGCTCTCAGTCAGAAAGGTAACCTCCAACTTCAGAAAGCAGAAGTCTAATCTCAACTACAATACAAAATTTCCTAACATTTCTTTCACTTAACTAGTAGCACTGACTGAACTGAAAACCAAAAAACAAACCCAGAAAATCAGTTTTGGCATGCTGGAAAACAGATTACATTGTATTATTGATCTTAATTTTCATAGAACATCTTTATTTTGCTATTCTTAATGTACATGGTTTTTTCCATGAGTAATGAAAACATGTTTCTGTTAAATGATAATTTACTCTTACAGATTGGCAATCTCTATAATTTTAAACTTTACCATCCGCACTTTCAGAGTCAAAAAGCTTCAAACTCAGCAGTAATTCTTCAAGGTGTTAGACTTCAGAATGACAATGTGAGTTTCTTTTAGCATTGCTCTCCCAAAATTCAAGTAATGATCAGTCATTGTACATATGTCTTAAAAACACTAGAAAAAAACTTGTAAGTGAACATTATATATCTTAATACCTCCCTACAGGTTTCCCATAGCAGCAAGAGCCCTAAGCTCTTAGAGCAAACTTGCTTAACGCTGCTACACTCCAGCTGGCGAGGCCCATGTATGCTGAACACCTTCCTTGGCCACTTCACCTCCACACCAAGAGAGATCTCAAAATACTCTTCACAGAAGCCCTTCCAAATACCTTTCTCCTGTTCCCACCTGTGGTCTCACAAATGTAAAGCTTGAGTAGAATTCCCACATTGTTAGTGCCGTGCAAATGCTACAGAGAAAGGTGCCATGTAGAAACATTATTTACACTGAAATACTCAGCGCAGTCTAAAGTCCTTTGTTAGTACATTTTTTCCTGCAGATGCATGGGCAGGGGACACAGACTCTAAGATACTGGATTACTAATGAGCAACACTCTTCACACCTGCACTTCTACTTTCCTTTTGTAGGGGGATAAAGTGTAAATATATTAGCTAACATATGCTACAAATACAGCTACTCCGGGTTAGGTTTTCAAATCTGTCAGGCAATTTGTTGTATTGATTACAGGCACCATAATGCAGTACAGAGAAGTCCTGTCACACTCAAGCTACAGAACCCTGCAGAGAAACAAGTATCACCACTTGTCACTCCCAAGAGAAGAAGAGTTAAATAAAAACAGCTTGTCAACTAATACAGCTTGGTGACTTATGCCTGGCTTTCTCTTCTGACCGTCCCCAAATTTCATTAACTTACACAGTGCCAGAGGCTCGTCTAGAACTTCAATGAAGCTTTCGTTCCTTTGAATGAAGATGAGGTACCTCAAACAAACAATAAAATCAAACACCCCTGTTCCCTGTACACCAAGTTTACAAAAAAAATTTTAGTTTAGACCCTATAACCTTGCTTCCATATGCTGCATTTTCAGAGGCTTGAACTCTAGTCTTTTTAAAAAAACCTCAAAGATTATCTCTATAATATCTAGTAAGGTCTCTAGGCAATTTACGTAACTGGAAGAGATTCAAAGATTCAGATTTTCCTTCAGTTTTTCCGTAATTTTTTTTATTAGGAACAAGCCCAGTTTTGCACAAACAGTGATACCAGATCAGTCATGTGACACAATCTGAAACTAACTTTCATGCCTTCCAGTATTTTTTGTTTTATAAAATATGTGGACTTGTTCAAAGCTCTTGCCCACCATTGTGCAAATTTCCACCTCTTCTCTAAAGTCTTCATTCATCCAAAGGTAGACTGACTTGGAAGAAAATACCCTTTAAAAGAAGTTAACATATTTTCCAGGGAGCTTTGGAATTCTAAGAAGGCTTAAGGTTTATTTTAGAAACAAATTAAACATATCAAGTTGCTACATGAGTAGTAGAACTGACTTCGGCCTCATACATCTTGTAACTCCCCCTCATCTTCTTTCGTCCTGTCAGATCCCCTGTAAAGGAAAGAATGTTTTTTTGGCAGTCACGCATGTGCTGACCGGCCACAAGAGCACCCCCATCTCACCTTCAGTGCGAGGCATTAACCAAGGCTTCTCTTCCATCTACCTACTGAGTTGCTCTGAATTTCCAGGCACTTCATTACCTCTGAGACCTTCTTCCTGCCTTGAAATTTGACCAAAATTGGCCAGGGATCTCAAGAGCAACTGCAGAGCAACTAACAGATGGGCAGACTAATGCCGTGAACAAAAGAAATCAGATTCAAGAATTTTTACTTCTTCACTCCATTACATCACTTGCTTCTGACCTTGTCTTTTGCCTGAAGAAAATGAGCCTTGCATTTTCACCCGTGCTGCCTTCTGCTACTTCAGCATGCAATTATTCTACGGAAATGCAGATATTGTGATCTTTTCATCAAAAGTAAAAGAAGAAACTTGCAGAACCATAAGCTACTGCTTTAATACATTTCAATCCTATAATGCTTATATCCATTCGTTAGGCAAAAAATAGCATAACTGAGAATTATGAAGTCAGCCATATTCTTGGCAAAAAATTACATGAGTACAGGTAGAACAAAAAGCTTTTTTTTCTGATCAACATTCATTTTCCAATAGATTAAACTGTACTTTCCCCATTTTCTGGATGTCTGTAGAGCCAAAGATCATGTTTTTCTAGGGAGCAAGAGTTCAAATTCACAAAATATAGGCAGAGCAAAGACAGTGTTGGACTTCTCTTTACGGGGTGTAGCTTCAGGTCTAAGCACCTAGTTAGGAAGTTCAAAACAGTGAAGTACAGACCAGGCAGATGCTAAAAGCAGCATTATGCTGAAGAAAGGAGTACTCCAAAATCCCACTTATTTTTACAGCTCAGACAACGGAATGTATTTGCAGATGAAACGTGAAAAGCACTATGTAAAACTACTGCAATGAATGTCTAAATGATCAAAGGTGCAGAGAAGCCAAGTGTCTGAATTTGTCTGTATGTAGCAGGCAAAATTACCTGTGGCACGAAAGAGACTTGACATGATACTTAATAATTCTTTCATACAATGGAATTTAAAACCGTTTAATTTCTTAGCCACAGGATAAAAGGAACTTTTATGACAAAAACAAACAGTAAGCAAAACACTACTGTAGCACTGGCAAAGACCTGTTTTTTGTCAACTAGAAGCACTGTCCCATTACACTTACAGAGGAAGTCAATAGCTTCACCCTCTGGCCTCAACATTTCAATTACACTGTGAACCCAGGCTAATTTTTAGTGCTTACCACTAAAGGGAAATACACTGATTGCAAAAAACCACAGACTCAACACATGTAGCTCTGCAGGGATGGTATCTAAGTAGATCTTAGTAATGATGTGTCGCTTAGAATTATGGTCTTAAACCTCACTATGCTGGTGGCACAATTCATCATTCCAAAACTCTTGGAAAAAAATCAGGGCATCCTCTGAAACGTTAAGACAAAGAGAACGTTTGCTTCCGTAAATGCAGGAAGCATCTTAAAAAACAGAAGTTTGCTCATATTAGCATATTACCATTCATCAGCACAAAATATCCAACTAATAATAAGTAAGTTTCACTTTCCAAATGATCTCTCAAGCCTACACGACATTTCTAGAAGTGATGGGCTTGGCCAGCCTAACAGCTTACTGCTTGCCACTTCAGTGAACCCCTTCAGCCAGAGACTGCTAAGAATGCCACCAGAAGTGCAGCCAGGCCTCAGAGGAGATGGGAGAAAAACTCCCTATGAACTAGAAGGAACTGGTTTCTGAGAAGATTCATCTTTGCTCAATTCATAACAGAAAATTAATAAATAAAAAGCCTCATCTGAAGCTAATTCTAGAAATAAGGACTTATTCTGCTTTAGTCGGTAGGGAGTGGAGATATATTCCCCTAATTTCTAACTCAGTCAAATAATTTTGTTTTCCTTTCAGCTTTCATAGGACAAAGCTGTGCAAAATCTCATTTTTTAGCTTACAAATATTTTGGGGTGTTTACTATTAATGAAAAGGTATAAGCAGAGCCACACCAAAACTCCGGCCAATAGGGTTCCACCCCACCAAGTCGAGAGCTACTCACAAGCCTATCTCCAACCCTGCACACAAATAATCACGTAAGTAATGTTATTCAGAAATCAGTCATAGCATCCATTGATCTCACTAATAAATAAAGGCCAAGCAAGGTAGCTGTGATACAATGGCCTAAATCATAACTCCACCATTTCCTTCAGATTTATCATCAATCTTAGAAGCACACTGATCTCCTATCCATCTTTTCTACTCCTTATTCCCAAGATGTTGACAGAACTGTTTACACTAAGAAGTTAAAGCACAGTGAAAAAAAGATATAAAGGGTTTCTAAGAACTGAGTTTAAATGCAATCTCTGGAATTCCCCAACATAAGGATAAAGTAAGAAAGAAAACTCTAGAAAGGAAATTTGTACCTTCATTTTTCCTGAGCACTGAACCTGAAAAAAGTTGTTAATACAGGAAACACAGAGACAAAACACTCCTAAGAAAAGTCGATCTGATTGTTATTTGCTTTACCAAAATTTCATCCTCCAAAGTTAGGCAATAAAAAGGAACTGTAAATTTGACCTAATCATCACCCTAGTAAAAACGCATGCTGAATGATGAAAAGCCACATCCCCTGCAGTCATCTCAATTAAGTTCTTGAGACAGGCTTAAAACCAAGATCCATCATATGTTTTGGTTTTTTCTTATCCCTAAAACACCTTTATCTCTAAAACAGTGCAGTTCAAAATAGCACAATTTCACTGAGCTTTACTTCATACTGAAACATAATCTTCATGAGGTATTATATAGGTGGGACTCAGGGGAAAAAAAAAGAAAAAAAAGCCCCACACCAGTGTTTTGCATTGAATCTAATTCCAATTTTTTCAAGAACTCCACAGGCACAGAAAGGTGTCCTTTTCTTCACATAACTATATTAAGAAACACCGCATTTTTATTAGAAAGGACATGCCAGCAAGATTTTTTTTAAATGTAGCAGGCCAGAAGGTTTTTTCAAGAAAAAGGAACAAACACACAGCTCTTATCACTGACACTGGAGACTGCTGATTAAAAGGCTGCTGAGGTCTTCATGTGGTAAAGTCCCAGATGGCTCCAAAGAGGAAGGTTCCAGGACCTCTCACTGCCTGTTCCAATGTTTAACCACCCTGAACAGTAATTTTTTCTCCCTGCATTCAGCTGGAGTTTCCCTTACCGCACCCGTTCTCTCGTCCCTTCCCTTTCAAGAGGCTGAAGGCCCCATCCAGCTGCCTCCGCAGCCTTCCCTGCTTCAGGCTGAGCAAAGCCGCTCTCAGCAGCCTCCTCTCCAGGCAGGCACTCCAGGCCTGAACGCCTCCCCTCTCTCCAGTGTGCCGTGTCCTGCAGCGAGGGCCAAACACTGGCCACGGTCTTCTGGGAGGAACACAATGGGGAACAGATGGGCAACGACACCAACACGTTCTGAGACCACCGAGTACAAATGTTGTGAGCACTATGAGCAACCAGATACGCCACACCACCACAGCAACAACAATTACACCTCCAGTACTACTCATAGTAATATTACTTCTTTTTCCCCTCACCAAATTGTTTGAACAATGACCTCCAGAAGTGCAAAATCAGCATGTCATTCCCTGGCCTTTCTTAAGTCTTCTACTCACTAAAGGAGGAAGTGTTGCCACACACTAAATAATGGAACGAAAGCCCCAGCAATGGAGGAAGTAACAGATCAGTAGGAAGATGATAGGATGAGAAGGGGTAAGAGAGGGCATTAAGTGGTCCTCATTTTTAAGCCAAATGGCAGGTGTGATGGACAACATACAAAGGCACACAAAGGCTTAACCGAACATGAATAATCTGCCACACATTAAAAATTTACCTCTATATTGAATACTAACCACAAAGTACATTAATGAGTAACAGACTCCCTTTCTAAAAAAGCTGGATAGAAGAAAGGGTCAAAGATTTTTTTTTTTATTCTTTTAACTGAAAAGTTCAGGGCTACAATGCAAAACTAATTAAAAATGTAAAAAATGCCCACTCTAAAGACTCTTAGTAAATATGGAATAAATGTACTAGCACTTAAAATCTCAAAGAAACTTTTAGTAACTATAATCTGAAACAAACAAACCGGAGCCAGAAATCCAGGTGCACAAACCCAGGATATGGTACATAAACCCACCTGAGCCAGTATATTCCAACAGACTGAAAAACTGTTCACCCACCAACACATTTTCTGTATGCAAAAGAACATACCACACAAAATGTCATTGACAAGTTCAAGACAGCCTATGAGAGCTACATTCAAAGTCTGAAATTAATATGCCAGTGAAACTTAACGAAATTACCATTTCAAGAAAAGCATACAATTTTAACAAGCAAGTCTTAAATCAATCATAACATATCAGGTATCAGACTTCTGTCAGTACTCAGGGGAGTACTAACATTACAGCCAAAAAGTCCTACAAAACAAGTTATAGAAAACTACAACATTCAAAAAGAAATTAAAGAAAAACAAGCATAGCTGAACGTGTGGAATAGAGGGAAAAGCAACACACTAGCAGAAATCAAGCAGCAAGTAGGAGGTTTATCAGTGGAAAACTACAGGTTGACTATTGACTATATAACAAACAAAGTCACATGAATTAAATTCAGAGTTGCTTATATTTCAGCAGAAAGTCTGTCTTGTGTCATCACAACCTCCTTTCAGCCAGCAGCAGGTCTTGACCCTTACCAAAAAATTCACCTAGCATCATATTAAGCTCATAGTATATCTCAGGAATGTATTTTACCAGTCTTATCCCAAGCATGAGTACACACACTGTGACCCATCAATCATGAACTACTACACACATGCCAAGCTCCTCATTACATAAGTGACAGTAATTGGACAGTGCAAAACTATTTAGTAGTAGGGAAGTGGCTCTCTTCTGGAGGCTTTTGCTTTCATTTTTTACTATGTCTGTAAAAGGACAATGTATTTCCTAACCTTGTCTTGCAAGTGAGAAATTATTTTTTAAAAAATCACCATACAGCAACTTCAGGTCAAACAGCAGGAGTTCCATGACCTGGGTGTGTTTGCACGAAATACCACGTGTCAAATGACGATAGGAGACCTGCACTCCACTAAGACGCAGCAAGACACGAAGACAGCACAACTTGCCAAAATACTTTCAACCAGATTTCAAAAATGAAACTGACATCGAACAATAACTAAAAACTGCTTAACTGCAGGAATGCAAGCTGTTGTTTCAGTTTTATTTAACAGTCCTTTTCCAAACCTCTTCACTGCTTTTCTTATCAAATTTATATCCTGGCTTTCAAATTATGTCATATGATGAAACAGATTAATACTCTAATGAAACTTCCTCTTCTCTGCATTTAATTCCCCTGCACAAGTTCCTGGCCAACAGCCTGTAAGGTCTTTACCTTGTACAAGACCAATTCAGAAGGTATTCACAAAAACATATGCAATAAAATATAGATTACTTTTAATAATCTTATTAACATCACAGCAGAACACAAGCAATCCAGTAGGTTTCCAGAATGTGCTAACAGTTATTTCTGACACAGGTGACAGATTCCAAAAACGAACAGGCAATCTACTAAACCTTGTATTTACAGAAAAGGAAGAATTCTTGGGAGCATGAAGTGCAGGGGCCCCCTTGGCTACAGGTGACTGTGAACAAGATTCAGGATCCTCAGAGCAGAGAGCAAAGCCAAATAACAGCATCACAGCCCTGGACTTCTGCAGAACAGGACTGTTCAGTGATCAGCTTGGAAGAATTTCAAAAGGAGGCTGTCCTGGAGAGAAGAGGGGTCCAAGAGAGCTGGTTGATTTTCATGGATCTCCTACTAGAAGCTCAAGAATAGTCCTTACCAGTGTGCAAAGAATCAAGCAAAGGTGGCAGGAGGCCTACAGGGACAAACAAGAAGATTCTGACCGAACTCAAACGTAAAAGGAGCATACAAGGATCACGAGCATGACCCAGGTGATCAGAAAAAACAAAGACTCTGTCTGAGCATGCAGAGATAGGGGTTAGGAATGCCAAAGCCCATACAAAAGCCAAATTTCCATCTGGTACAGGACATGACAGGCAACAAGAAAGGCTTCCAAACATACAAAGGACAAGAAGGTGGATTTATCGAGAATAAAACATACTTAATCAGCCTGACGGCTATTTGTAAAGAGTTGACTGGCTTGGTGGATGAGAGGAGAGCAGCAGGTATTTTTTACCCTGCCATCAGGAAGGTTTTTGACACTGCCTCCCATTATGTTCTTACGGACAAACTAATGAAGTATGGGCCAAACAAAAATGGACAGTGAAATGAACTGGAAATTGAAGGGGTTATGAACAACAGGAAGAGGTCCAGCTAGAGGCCAAGTATGAAATTAGAAGAGGCACAGAAACAAACTGAAATAGAGGAAAACCCATGTAAACGTCACCACCACCCCAAATTTTACTATAAGCATCATCAACCACTGAAAAAAAGTTGCCAGAAAAGCTGCTGAGTCTCCATGCTTGTGGTCAAAACCAGCCTGGACACCATCCTGGGAAGCCTGCTTCAGTTCACTGAACTAAATGATCTTCAGAAGTGCCTTCCAACCTCAATGATTCACTGATACTGTTAAAACTGGTTTTAAATCTGTGTCATATTTGCAGTGGTGAGAAAGCATTTTACAGCAACTATACAAATCGTAGCTGCAGACAAATCAGGTTCAGACTATTTTTGGTGAAGTGTTACATTCTAGCTCAAATCCCTAACATTCCCTACCTGCTCATGGCCAATACAGTCTGGCAATACCCTCTGCTAACATGCACATAGGACTTTGAAAGTAAGTGAAAAAGTGTGTCCATTCCTTCTCTGCCATTCTCATTTAATTTACTGAAATGATTGCCATCATTTTCTAGAACTTCTGGCTTCAGCAACCACTTACACAATTATAAAATCACATGTGTATATGGAAGGAAGGATGAAACAGAAGAACAAATTCACCTCAATATTGATCTCAGAGTGCCAGAAACTCTCAAGCCATAGATCTAACACCAAAGAGAGGCTGCTGCAGCTATAGCAATGGTTACCAGGCTCCAGGTAAAATCCTGTGGTAACTACAGAAAACAAAACCACACCAGGAAGACAAAATTTTCTTAAAACAGGCAGAGTTTGTTAATGCTGGAAGGAGATACTAGATGAAGTATAATTATAATTCAGTCTGTGACTTGCTATGGAAAGATGCTCAAGAACTTTCAGCTTTGCTTTTTTTTTTTTTTAGATTAAATTTACATTTTTTACATTCACAACTTGTACTACTTTTACAGCAAAGAGTCTTATTTGCCTGTTTTTGGAGACATACCTACAACTCTTTCAAGTTGCAGACAATCAAAAAGGCCTCATTCTTCACAGAATTCCTTTAAATGGACAAGTTTTTTCACCCTCTAAATTTGAGTAAGAATAAAGGAGTTGTATAAAAAGATTAACTTTTTGTTCCTGAAACAAACTTATCTACTTCCACTGTGTGTTTAACTTCAAAATACAGTTATTTTACTACATTCTTCATATTTTCATGTTGTGACTTCATATATAACAGCATGTCAGGTTTTCCATAGTGTATATGGTCTTGCATTACACAAAGAACTGGTATTTGTAGGCTTTTAACAGTTGAAGAAAATGTTAGTTGTTTTGGGTATTTTTGCTTAAACCTGACACAGATCTCTCCAAAAGAAGGTTTGAAGAAAGTATATAATTCAAGTTATTTATTTATATTCTAGCACATAATACAAAAAGCAGTCGGCAGTAAAGAACAAAAGAGGCAAAACTGATTTTCAAAAGAATTAAAGATTTTTTTCAAAGGCTCATTTATTAGAACCACTGATCCAAAGCCTGCTGAAGTTCAGAACCATCTTCAGCTGAAAGGACTTATACAGTCTATTTATGAAGTATGAATAAATGCAATTTTTCCCCTATTTTACTATTTTAAATTAGAACAAATATTTTTTCCCAATTATTAAAAAACTTTTATTAACATAGGCAACACAAGATGTCTTTTTTTTTTTTTTATCATTTCTGCAATCATCTAACTTAAATCTGTACTTAAGAATAAAAAATACTCTGGACTTCAATCATTTAAAACAATAAATACAAACTTCAAAAGAATTCATTGGAACGCAAAGTACAAAACAGTATAATGGAAAAGCAAAGCCTCTACTGCCACTTTGTAACAGCCATTTGTAAATAAGGTAACAGAGGAAAACAGGCTTATGAAATAAGGTGCAGGTAGGCCAGAAAGGCCTTAGTATGCAGTAAGAATAAATTAGAAGATCCTTCTGTAATGAGTCATTCTAACATGCAACTAGTTGTATTTCTTTCCCAAATGAGAAGTGCCTTTGCAATAAAGAAACCAAGTTCCACAAAAAACAACTGCGTCATGGGATAAAGAATACAGAGAAAGGACAACCACTGCTCCCCATGCAGTGAAACACTCACTTGAGTGACATATTCTTGTATGAGCTGAGTAACACTCAGCTGAGGACATGTTCTTGTAATCCCAGCTTCCTCACTTACAAAAGTAGGGAAGACTACAGGCACTTTCCAAGGCATGAAGGATCAAGGTATCTTGGATCCTAAATAGGAAAGAGAAATCTGCCAGACCAGATTATCCAAGTGGGGGAAGTCACCACAGTATTAACTGAATTTAAGGTCAAATCACTCCCACAAATCCTGGTTTTAATCTCACACGTAATGCCTTCCCCTTAACTCATTTGGTAGCATTAATGGTTTGAATTTTTTAAAAAATCCAGTAATTAAAAAAAAAACCACCAAACAAACCAACACCCACAAAGCAGCAGAACACCAAAAAACATACCCAATAACCACAAACAAAAAAACCCCCCATGATCAAACATCGTTATTCACCTTTTTGGCACTATCCAAAATAAGATGATTGTGGTGTTTGTGCTTCACCTCCCCCAGAGTAGACACACAACCTAACACAGAAAAAAATCTGTTTCCAAACTTCAGACTCCCATTATAAACTGCAAAGAAGCTTACAGACAACCATTACATCACTTACTGATGTTGCATCATCCAATACTTAAGCCACTGAATGGTGGCCATGAAATGCATAAAGGTTAACATGCTGAGGGAGTTGCAAGTGAAGAATCTTTTTCCCAAATAAACTCACACCGGGATACTGTGAAAAACAGGCATCACTGAATTCTAAACTAAATACAAGATTTTTTCCTAAGTTTATACAAGTCCCCAATTTAAATGAAACAAGGAAAAAATGATTCTCTACAGACAAACTTACCAGTGAGGACTGTTTACCCTGAACACGCCTTGCTGAGTAACTGTCTAATATTACCACTGTCTCTACTCACTCGCATTAAAGAATTTAGTTTCTCAGTCATGAATCACTGATTACAAGAGCAGAAACCATCTTAGCCACAGATGCCTTGCAACATTTTAGATCTAGCTTTAAAAATAGTTTTTGGGGGTGGAGGTTGTTTGTCTGGCCTCCCACAAAAGACAAAAACCCCAACTCAACAAAACTTTTTGTGGCCATCTCATTTCACAGTTGCTTAGGTAGAAGTTTAGCTTTGTGTTCTTTATCTTCCAGATAACTGATTTTCAGGACTGGTGAAGGGGAGAAGTTTCATTTTGCCAGATGGAGCTGCACCCTCCAGTCTTTACCTACCCGTACATCACCCAGTCCCATGCCTTTGGAGCTACGTAGCTTGCTGTGCAGCCTCTGAAAATGCTACTTCCTCCCTTAAACTGTGGAAACGGAGTGAAAGAGGAGCAACTATCCTACAGCAAACAGAAGTCCCAGCAGCATAATTCACCACAAAAGGAGAAAGGAGGATTTAAGGGATTTACTGGATTTGCTGCTGCAATAAGACCTGGAATCAAAAATTAAGTCCTGCAATGTAATACAGTCCACTAAAAAGGTGACACAGAAAACTATTCTACAGGCAAAAAAAGCACTTGCCTGACTGCAAACAAGTAAAAAAAGAAATGAAAGTATGACAGCATATGTAACTTGTGTGTACAATCCCAAATCACCTTGCATTCTCCTTCAGCTGGGAAAGGGGATGGAGAAGAGATGGAGTGAAAACAAAAGCAGGCAATGGTGCATTTAATTTTAGCTTATTAAAACTGGAGAACATTAGACCCATATGATGCAACAACTTTAACAGAAGTGAGTAAAACCAAAGACATAAGTTTGGTATCTTCAAGAAGGAAAAATAGGCCCAGTCCTGAATATCTGCAAAACTCCATTTCCTGTTGCTGATTACCAACAGCTGCCTTGTTTCATCAGGCTTGGTACAGAACCTCCCGAAAGCAGAAGGAATCCTGATGAGCTATCATGGAATCAGCACTCCAACATGTAAGAACACCTGTAGATCAGATCAAAGGTTCAACTAGCCCAGCTCTTACAGTGCAGATAGCTGTGGATAACTAGGAAAGAACACAGAAACAAGCATCACTACACTATCCTCACAGCTTTAATTATTTACAAATCCATAATTCATTCCACTACAAGGGTACTAAGTAACTCTAAAAGTATTATTCTTTCAAAAATATATCTGGGTTACACCCATGCTTTTAGCTTCCAAAATATTATGGTGTAGAGTAACAAGCTTAATCAATTTTTATGCAAAGGATCATCTCCTTTTGCTTGTTCTCACTCCACCATACTCATCTGACACCTCCAAGTTCTTGGTGTAGATAGTAAAAAGCTGATCCACAGAAATGCAAGATGGAGACGGAGAAAGCTACAACATCTCAGCATCACCTGTCTGTCTCTATTCTCCTCTATCCCAAACTGCCAAGTCCTAGCTTCCTTTTTTGGTTTTGATACAGAAACAACTCCATATATTCAATTATCATAGTTAGCCTTTCTCCCCAACTTTTCCAGCTCTACTACATTGTTTCTGAGATGGGGAAAAATGAAGGGAGATGGGACCTAGATACACAAGCTCCAAGTGCATTACAGATTTATATACTGAAGCCTAACAGAGAACACTGTCTGTTCAAAATTAGTAGGAAATGGATGACGATTTGCTCTTTTGACCAACACCAAGCATTAAGCTGCTGTTTAATCTGTGGAGTTACCTACCAGAACATTTAAGATTTCACCCATGAGCTCCTGGTTAATCATTACCTCTCAGCATTTTATATGTGACATAATACTTTGACATTTACGCACATTTTATATCAACTAGTGCTGAAGAAGGTCCTTCAGCATTTCTGCACAGACAAATCATCTTCACTAATCTGAATAACTATCAGCAAGCAAAAGTTCTCTACAAAGAAAGAAAAAAAAAGAATAAATACTTCACCTCTCCATTGCCATTTAACTCATGAAAACAGCAGAAAGTTACCAGACCTATTTAGATATATAGCTGAATCATAGCCTCAGTCACAGTACAAATGGAGAGAAAAATACTCAAAACCACCTACAGTTTTGAACTCACAAAAAAACAACACCTAAAGGGCATGGGCTATGAAATGCTACCTGTACTGGCAAGTATCCATTATACAACATAATATTTTGTAACTTCGTAACTTTCATACAGAAAAATACCTTTTGTTGCATGGACTCAGCTACAAGGACCATTTTGGTTCTGTATGCAGTATTTTTAAAAAGCAGGAATATTACTCCTCATGTTTTAAAAAAATTAAAATGCTAACAAGAGATGCAAGCAATGATCACCTTGTAAGATCACCTCCATGACATCCGGATCAGAATACCAGCTTGCCAAACTACTTACTGCTGCTGAATTACTCCAGCATCTGATTCAGATGCACAAATTGCAACTAACACAGAAGGTTTTTCATGTTTACTTGTTTCACTCTTCCAACTTTCATATTATTGCTAATTTGGAAAGATGGGAAACTTTAAAAACCCCAGAGCAGCACACAAGCCATTCATTCTCCTTTTCTTAAGAAAAGAAAGTTCGTGTTTAAATCCCACCTCACAAGCAGCCCCAAAGCAACTTCTCCAACATATTTTTTTAAGAAAATAACTAAAGCATACAGAAAATGTGAGACTGTATTTAGACAGACCCATACAAAAACAGTGTAAGTACAGAGAATGGAGCAGAAGGCCTGTAAAATTGCCATGAAAATTGATTACTCCAGGCAAAGTTTACTTACTCACCTTTTACCATGGTGATTGAGGATAATAAAATTTTAAAATGCATGCAAGAAGGAACAAGTCAGATTTTACAGCCATTGATGAATAAGAAATGTTTGTGGCTATACATGGGAATACTTTTCACTGGAGTCACAGGCTCCCCATTTAAGTTGCATCAAAATTAGAGAGCTGAGAAGAAAAGCACAGCAACAATAACAAAGCATGAAGTGCAATGGAACAGCTTGTTACATGAAAACTCCAGCATTTCCCTTGGAAATAATCCTAACCAGATCTTAATCTTACAAAAAACAGGTCAGAACCCACAGGTAAGAAGAGTCACCTGCTTGAGGAACACATACTAGACCTGCTGCTTCCTTTGCTAACCAAAAAGAACAACAACAACAAAATGTTTCAGTTCTCAATCCTTGCATCAAAAGGAAATTTTGATAGCTTTGCATACTCCTGCAAGCACTGACTGACCTCTAGCCCCCTTAAACATTATGGAACTGAGGACATATACATTTAAACATGTCTAAACTACATCAGAATTTAATTAAATAATTGTATTT
The DNA here is from genome assembly GCA_013399195.1 of Dicrurus megarhynchus. Taxonomy (NCBI): domain Eukaryota; kingdom Metazoa; phylum Chordata; class Aves; order Passeriformes; family Dicruridae; genus Dicrurus; species Dicrurus megarhynchus. The sequence continues at coordinate 547,757 of VXAD01000993.1, forward strand.
AAATATCTGTCAAGCTTCCTAGGAAATCAACCACTTCCACATTCTACTACATCAGGACAGACCTTGAACAAGTTATGATGTCGTGTTTTCCTCAAAAATAACTGGAATTGTGTTATGGTTTTGAAATCCATATGACTTTAGCACCATAAACTAGTTTTTGAACATCTCTCCATGTGCAAATTTCCAATATAAAACCACAACTTAAGTTGTAGATTGAGCTCAGTTTTAGTTTTCAATATTGACGAGTTCATCTCAGTGCTGTGAAGGTATCACTGGGCACATTGTATCTATCTGCCACAAGCCAAGTGATCTGTAAAGGACTCTTGAGAATTTAAAAGATTCTCTTTTAGCTCATCCCATGGAAGAACAAATTGTATCCAAGACACCTATTCACCTCGAAGTTTTAAACCACATCAGCATTTGAATTTCAGTCTTTTCTGCCCTCGCACTTAGACTAAGAGAAGTACATGGATATATTCAACACTAATATTTAAGTCATTTTAAGAAGATTTGATTTTTTTAAAACTTTCTTTATTACAGGATTGTTCACTCTCTTATGTCACAAACTTTGTAACACAAAAAGACCCAAATATTTAGATGAAAAACTAAACTAGGAGAGAACAAAATACAGTCTTTCAAAGGGTGAGTGGTTTGCAATAAAGTCTGAATAAGAAATAGTACTCCATCAAAGTGTACAAAGAGATATACATACATACAAATAGGAGGGCACACTGCCATTTCTGTTAGGTAAAAAAAAAAACTACCAAAAAAAAAATCCACCACCACAACCCCCCCCCCAAAAAAAAACCCCAACAAACCAAAAACCCACAAGAAACAAACACCAAAATCCCCACACAAATGCAGGTTTCTCTTTTCAACCTATTTGTACCAATTGCAACTGTTAATCAGCATTTAAAATCTCTCCTCAATACAGCTTATATGGTTTTCTATTTAATTTCTTGTCCCCAGCCCTTCAAACAGACGAATACAAACCCCAAAATTTAAAATACGGAAGATTACATTATCCAGCCACCTCAGTGATGCCAGTGCAAGATTATTCCCTACAGCATATTTGCTAGTGCTTAATGCAGTCCATACTGTGTGTCCTAACACATTATGCAAATGACACACACATAAAAGAAAATGTCTATCTCAGAGTGCCCCCCTCCACCAACAGACAATCTGTAATTAGCCATGTCCTCTAAGGAGGCACCTCATTCACTCTCACCAAAGCAGCAGCTGCTGGCAAATGGAAATAAAGAAATTTAAAACAGAAATAAGCCTACTACCTATACTCCCAAAGGTGTATACTCATGGTTGCAAGCCAGAGTCAAAATCTAAACAGCTGTTTGTATTTTTCCAGAATGCCCACACAGAACCTCTCATGCCCAGCACCAAATATTTACTAACATGATTTGTATCAGGCTCTCTCAAACATGCTGTACAGAGAACTGCAGCAACAGATCCCAAGGCTTCACTGAAACACTTCTGATCTACAAGTTCTCAAGGCAAAAATCTAGAACAGAAAATATAAAGCAGCAACACTTTCTGCTGAACACAACTCCCTGACACAAAGAACAGGGTACACCAATTCAGAAAAACGCAGTAGTTCCAGCCCCCCAGCGCAGAGATGCAGAGAACAAAGCACACAGTTGTGCCTAATCTTTACCATCCTATTACCAAGTGATCCAATCTCTAAACTCTAATTTCACCTCCCCAAAAGAGTTCTCTTCAAATACAACAGCAGTCATCAAACAGTAAATTCTGAAAACTGTTTCCCTGTTACCAGAGTAAACAACAATTCAGTGAGTAGCCAGAATTCCCACCTAACTAGAGTAAATGAAAAATGCATTTCACCGTGGTTAAAAAAATAAATAAATAAATAAAATAAAAAGGAAAAACACACCACACAGAAAGCCTTCCCATTAAACAACCTTTATGTACTCAAGAACTGTATACATAAAACAGCTTAATCCCACCTTGCAACTCAAAGATTATGCACTTTCAGGTTTACAAGATGTGTCAGGCCCCTGATATGAACACAATCAAAGCCTGTTTGATGTCACTGCTCCCACCCATTATACTTCTACTGTGTGTGCCTACTACTGGGTGATGGGCAAAAAATACCATGGAAGTGTCTTTGCAAAAATAATAAATAATTACAAGACATAAGAACGATTTGGACAGCAGAAATGCACAGCATTTATAATAATCTGCATTTCGTATTATAAACAGGCAAATTGTTACAAGATTCCTGTAAAAATAAATCAATCTGGCCAGACAACATAACTCGCATCCACTGTCTTCGTACTATGCTCAGCGTAACATATTTTTAGTACATATCCATTACCTTGTGATAAGGCACATAAACACCTCCTCTGTAGCAAGGCCCTAAGTTCAAGGTTTTGATGAGATCATAGGCTCTGAGAGCTTCCATAATCATGAAATTGTATCTAACAGCCCACCAGACTGACTTCTGGAGTACTGTCAATTCAGACTGTTTCAATGCCTTTTAGAAGCCTCAACATTTATACCAGGGCTAACCCATGCTTTTTTTAAAACAATGACCCCTGTTAACCACAAGAAATCGATCTTCTTTTCATTTAACATCATTTCATGATTTTTTGTATCTGCTTCCTATTTTATGCAATTTAACACACAAACAACTGCAAGGAAGAATAGCACACAACCTCTGCATGCTAGAAAACCTCAGTTCTTTCTTCCAGTTGTTATCAGAGAAAAAAACCAAAACATCAGCTTCAAAGGAGCAGTATATATTCCTAACAGCTCAGCCTAACAGCGCCACTTAGACTTCCTTAGAAAGGTAATATTTTTCTTTTAGTAAGGCTCACAGGTTGCACATGTTCATATTACAGTCATCATCTACACAGCCACGTATGTATGTAGTCAGGGAATTAAAGAAAAAAAATACCAGCTTTTACTCTTTTCAGAGCCCATACTGTTCAGTTATGATTTTGTTTTCCACCTACAGTAAGATGTTTTCAAAGATACAAGAGGGACAAGATCACAAATGCACACAGTGAGATAAAATACCTCCTCTTCCCCAACTCAATTGTTCTGTCAATTGTTTTTGCGTGTAAGTAGACACAAATGACATGAAATAGTATGTCTGAAGTAGCAGACATTATTTTTGCACCTTAATGATAAAAATCATTAAAAAATAGTTTATACAGAGAAAAAACTCAACTTAGTGCTTTGATGTTTGTCAAACCTGCTAAAGAAAAAGGTTCAGCTGTATAACGCATATACAGCCTGTAATAAATGCAATTATTTCATAGAGACACAGTTCAAGAAACTCTCAGTCCATTGCATTTCTCTTGCAAAAGTATTTTTTCAGACAATTATACCAAAGTGGTACGATCATCAAAGTCATATCACTGGGAAGCAAGAAGTCACTTTAGAAAAACACATCAAATGCAGTTACGTTGGAAGGCAGATACCTTCCTTTCCTTGAAGGAACTACTTTCCTGCTTCGTATTGTCACTTATCAAATATGCAACATTTCCTCATGGAAGAGGTCCATGTTTTGTCAAATTATCCTAGGCTTATGCTGACATAAATCAGAGCAAAAGTCAGTGTTATGCTTGTGTGATTAAACAGGATTTGACTCAAGCTTTTTCAACAGCTTCAACCAAAACTCCGGGTAAGGCTGGTGTTTATACTGAATTTATTTAACCAAAGCTTTGTGCGGAATTCTCTGTCACCTAAATAATGTACACTTCTAACAACCAGTATTGTGTACGTTTGTAAGATATAAAATCTTACAAATGGATTTCTCTAATTCTGATCTTTTAACATCACGATTAAACCTTCCAGTGTCTGAGCATCAGGCATAGAAAAAGCACCAATACCCAACAACAGAGAGTTCCAGAACCATTCACACGTGTACAGGCATAACTACAGAAAGACTGACATTCTACTCCGATAGTCAAGAGATGTAACACCTGGGAGTCGCCACTTGAAGTTTACCGATGTCATCCCAACCGGGCTGTTAAAATAGTAAACAATCTATTCATTATTGTTAGCAAGAAGGCAAATGATTTTCTATTTTTAGTGCCATCATTGCCCTTCTCTGGTTCCTGACCCAGCACATGCTTCTCCTCAGTTTACGCAGTTGCGCTCTCTCTGATAAGGTGTAGGAGTGAGACTATTGCGGGGTTTTCTTCTTCTCTGAAATTGAACAGTTGTGATTACAAAGCAAGTACTGATAAACCTCTTTTTATTTTTACAGAAGTCTTTGGAAATGTATTCCTAACTTTTGACAAATACAGAATCTCTGGGGAATCACTAAAGACTGTTCACTATTCCTAACAACTCACCTGCTAAGCAAAACAAAAACATGTCACAAAACCAAAAGAAAAATACCAGTCTCAATAAAATTATTTTATAAAGTATTTTTAGTTTTCATTTTAGTATTCTATATAAACTGAGGAAACAGTATTGTTAAGAATTAAAATTTGGCTTTTAAGGCCCCGCACACTGTGGTTTATATTTTCTTCAACCTGCATTTAATGTTCTAAATGTAATTTTCATACAGATTAACAGTAAACTATACCACAAAGAGACGCAGCAATTCTTTAAACGTAAAACAGTAGGAATAGAAAAGCAAAAAACCCCCAAAAAATAAAAGCACTTTTTGTTGTGCCTTTCTAGGCAAAGGACGGGAAATTAAATTTACACTAACCAAGACACCAGTTCCAGCCTCAAATCTGGACAGGCCTGGTGGGATGTTGTGACTGAAGCAGTACTGCCTGTACCTCAGCAGGGCTTAAACTCTCCAGCAAAACACCACTACAACCTGACGGAGCAGAGCCAATGCTTATTAATCTAAAAGCCAGAAAGAACACACTCTCACTTATCTGTCCTTATGAACATAAGCCCAGCAATTCTTCCATTTGTAAACATGTGTCAGATTTCAAACAGAATGGCAAACAGCCCTGAGAGTCCCTGGCCCTCTCTGCCAGCTCCCCCAGGAGCCCAGAATACGTGACCTGTCCCTTTGAACAGGCGCTCCATGTTCAGACGGAGCCTGCAAGCCTGAATGTGCAATCTTTGTTCGCAACAATCGTTTCAGTGAAGGGGCTCTGAGGGGAGAAAGACCACTAGGTACGGTGTCAAAGGGAAAACCAAAAAAAAAAAAAAAATTAAGTGAAAATAAAAGTAGAAAACATGGCAAGGCGTGACCAAACGGAACTTAGTATCAGGGTAGGCAGGCGTCCAAAACAAAACACAATTATTGACCAACACATGCGGTATCCAGACGACTCAAATCGCATGTCCTCTATTCTCCTACCTGTGTACACAGAAGCACCACTTCTCAGTCAGACATTCCCTTTCTTAGTCTGACCACTGATCTTGAAGTTAGAGGACAAGTTTTTCAGTTCTTGCTCAAACCTTGATGATTACAGCTGTGCATTTCCAAAACCTTAAACTGATCGAAAATCCTAATTTCTGTTGCAACTCCCTTGACCGTGGTGAACAACAGCTATGCCTGGAGTCTTCCTTCTGATAACCTGCTGTCTGTATAGGTCTACACCTAAACATTAAATGTGGATGACTTAATTACTGCATTATAATGCAAACACCATATGGGATCCAGTATCCCAAAAACATAAATCATTTCCCAAAATTGCTAATATCTTGCAGATCAGTATTAGAACACTACAAACCCCTGCAACTGCAGCAATTTTTTTGAAAACCTGAGGTCCCTTTTTAATAGTAATTGTCTTTCATTAAAGGTGTTTTCTCATTTTTTAGACAGAAAAGCCATTCCTACTGTTCAATACAAACAAGAGAGACTTCAATTAAAGGGATTTGTTCACATATAGCACATGAAGCACTGTACACAGTAACTACTCCATCAACTGAAATGATGAGCCACAAATCCTCACTCTCTTGGCATTTTACACAAATCTATGAAAATAAAATTGTAAGAAAATAAACTGAACTTTAAGACATGCAGCAGTATTACACAAAGGCAACAGAGAACGCACGGCAACCTTGATCATACGTTCACCAAGGCTGTCTAAGTTCAAGCAAAGATTACATCAGGCCTGCTGTGATTAAGGCAATCACAGGTCTGAGCGCATGTTTTCTACCAGTTACATTTTAACTCTAACTTGTAAGTACCTGGCAAAACTACAGGCAGAGCAGTCCACTTTGCAATTCCACGCCTATTAGTAGTTCCCAATTAGACAGCTTTAACATGATGAGCTCCAAAAGTGCCACAGACCTTGTTAGGGCTTACCACCGCACGGAGAGGTAGATTATGACAAGGGCCAGTGCGAAAGACCAGGAGTTTCAATATGACAGAATTAAAAAGCAGATATTAATTTTTACCCTTAGACACGTGGTTTTCTCCTTCTTCCCACACTACCTGAACTATTGAAGAACAGGTTCTCCAAACATGGCACTGTTTTTCAGCTATATTTTATCACAAAGCCTTAACATCTTCTGTGCTCCAATTTTATCCTCACCTAACCCACCTGACTTTAAGAGAGTGTGTGAATCTCTTAATTGAGGTGATAGCAGAAAAGAAAATCCTACAATACCATATGTGACACTTTCAGACCAAGGCAAAAGGGTGAATTCAAGATAGCAGTAAACTAAAACCCAGTGTCCTAAAGAAAAAAAAATCACACAACAAAAAACCACAACCAAACCAAAAATCACCGGCACTTTTAAATTAAAGTTCCGTATATTTAAAAAACACTCAACTGTATTTCAACTTTAGCAAACAAAAGGGGGAATACCTACATAAAGGGCATATATTTCACATCCTTATGCAGATTTAAGACAGCTTTATCTTCAGCACAACATACATACGCTAACTTTGAGAAATACAAAACCAAGTTTGTCTTTGTAAATAAAGTTTAAGACAAATCTTAAAACAAGTCTACTGAAATTGTTATGTGTATTTCGTTGAATCTGAAGTTAATAGTTGTTTTAGAGACATTTATTACTATTAATAGGGAGCACAGAAGGATCAGACACGGTTCTGTGTTAAAAACTTTGTCTTACAAGTCAAAACATGCAATGGTGCCACCATAGGGCATGCTATTAAATTTCTGAACTAAACACACAGAGGATCGTTCCAGCAACAACTGCTATGGATAGAAATATCCTTAATATAAGCTGCTGCGGATAGACAGGAGAGTGGCAAGCACAGAGTACAAGCAGACAGAGGCCAGACCCTTATTTCTACTAAAAATCACGACGGTAGAAATGTGACAAGGAGAAAGCCGTATCCCTGAGCGCCCAGCGAAGCGCTCCTCCAGGACGGGCAGGTTGGGCGTGGGAGCGACACGCCAGGCTCTGCCCGCGGGGTCGGAGGGGGGGCGAGGGGCCCAGGGGGCGGCCCCGGGGAAACCTCCGTCCCGAGGGCCAGGGCGGCGGCGGCTCC